>CAUYLG010052327.1:0-85124 GCA_963573385.1 Cacajao melanocephalus | reverse complement strand
ACATCAACTAATGGGCAAAACAGCCAGCTAGCATTAAATGGCAGTATCAAACTCACATATATCAATATGAATCCTAAATTTAAATGGACTAATGCCCCAATCAAAAGACACAGACAGGCAAATTGGTTAAAAAGCTAAAATCCATCAGTATGCTGTATCTAGAATCATCTCACATGCAAGGATACACAAAGACTCAAAACAGAGAGATGGAGGAAGACATACTAACCAAATGGAGAGAAAAAAAAAATCAACCTCTTTTTAAAGAGATTATTCACTTTATATTCAGATAAATTTGCTTTATACAGTATGTGATGATGCAAGGAAACAAATTTCAGCTTATTCAATGCCCAAACTCGAAATTTATTTGTTTCCATTGTTTTCTTCATTTTAGGTTTAAAAAGTAGCATTAAGCAGAGTTCTGGCAAGAAACGGAACTCAAAGGAGCTATTAAAGAGTTTCAACAGTGGCACAAAGCATGGGCAGGGTTAAGGGAATTCAACCAAGGAAGGTGAAACAAGCATTCCTGAGGCTTCCAACCACCACCAAGTCTGAAGTGAAGAGAAGGGAACGTTTAAAGAGATGCTGTGGCCTGAGTCTGAAGGGAAGGCCACTCAACAGGAGCTGGGGCCGATGGAAGAGGAGCGCAGACACTGCCAATCCATGAACCAAGGGAACAAACACCCCAACTTTTCTTTCTTCATATCTTTCAGCTTCCTACCAGGGGCTCCTATTGCGTGAACCCCACTGAAAACCAGATAAAAAGAAGCCTAGTTTCACAGTCTCTTCATACCAGCCTGCTGAGACACAGCACTAAGGGAGAAAGCCCCAGAAGGATATAGAAGGGCACAAACAAACAAAAACCAACATTGCATCATAAGAGTATTTTATTCCAGATATATACTCTATACTCCTCATAGAATTGGCAATATAATTGCAATTCTTAAACTTCAGCAGAAAAACAAAAATGCAGCTTTTTGCTGCACGTATGGCATACCCTGACCAAGTTAAGAGAGAGATTCAGCTCTGGAAAGTACAAGTATGAAGTAAGAGTATCTGTCACTGGGAGAAACTGTTAAGATCTTCAGAAATAGAAGTTAAACAAAATTAAACAAAGCAGAACAAAAGCAATGGAAATCAGTTAACCTTTGCCTTCCACTTCTTAGCAAATACAACACTACAGCAAGCATAAATACTGTGATAATATTCCCAGGAGCCACGGGAATAACTAACCTCTTCCTAGCTACCCACCCAAAAAACCCTCTTAATCAGACTATTAAAATGTGCCCCCTAGTTAATAAGAAAAATAACAGGAAACGGGGATTTGCTTTAATCATAGACTACATTTAAAAATATGCACTATATCCATAAAAAGAGTGATATCAGTATCATATGTTTGTCAGAACAAGGTTAAAATGTATATGAACTTTTGGCTTTCTCTTTTCTAAATCACACTTTTGTAAGGAGCCCATTTTATTGTAAACATTTAAATCTGTTAGGTATTAGATATGGGCGCAGTTATTTCTGTTTTGTGTATTTTTTTTTCATTCACAGATGTTTTCATTATGGTTTCTGCAATCAAATGGTCTGGGTTAGAATTAGAGGATTAGAATGCCACAGGATCTTATTTTAAGAATACAAATTTATCTATTTTCATTTGAAAAGTGACATTCTTGGTCAGAAAATTGACATTCCGTACTGAATCCAGGTATTACGTAACACATATTGGTTGTGTTTTAAAACAAAAAGTAACAACTACTTCCCTACATAGATAAAATATCTATCCATTATCCACCTATCTATGAATCTAAATTTACAATGAATCAAGGACAAAAAGTAGCCTACTTACAGAGTTCTCTCTGCAACTGCCAGTCACTGGAAAAATATTCACAGTCCTTTAAGTCTGTTAGGATGGCTGGTTCTCACTTCAGATGAAATGATAACTATGTTCTGCCCACATTTGCTTTGCTTTCTTTCTTTGCTTGCACTCTCATCAAAGACAACTTTTTAAAGCTTGAATATTTCACAAACAGTTTTGAATGGCTTGAATTGTTCTGTATTTTTAAAATACAGATAACAGTAGAAAAATATATATAGCTAAAGATATTTCTCAAAGTATGTTGACACTCCTTTTTTCATTAGAACAGGATTACAATGTATATTCACATGTTGTGTGTAAAGAAAATACCATCTCTACAGTGGTAAATACATATGTGAAGGACTCATTTCAGCATATGACTCTACATACACAAACATAGACATAACACGTACAGACACAGACACACATATACACACATATAACCATACACTTACATACACACATAAATGCACATACACATGAGGAAGGAGACGCCTTCCTCTTAAGCTTCTAAGACCACTTCTCCTTAGCCTTCTACCTTTCAAAAGGAGAAGTAAAAGTTGAAAATAGAAGGCACAAGGTCAGTGGAGGAGACAAAACCGGCGCCACTAGCCGGACCCGGAGGTTAAAGATCAAACCCCCAACCCTTAATCCCACTCCTATCTATAGATCGCAGGCATAATATGGAGAAACACCCTCCAGAAAGCATTGTTCTTGCTCAATCTTGCTCAAACCCCTACCTAAATCACATATCCCTCACTTACCTCATCAATTGTGACCCTCTCACATATACCCTCTAAGATTGTGAGCCTTTAAAAGAGGCCAGGATTTTCTAGTGGGGGAGCTCGGGCCTTGAGGTGTGAGTCTGCCGAGACTCCCAGACGAATAAAAAGCCACTTCCTTCCCAGTTTGGTGTTTGAGAGGTTTGTTCGCAGCCGCTTCTGCTTCACACGTACATACACAGATATACACACATACACATATGCATACACATATATATATACACATATATGCACATACACATGTAAACACATACCATGTGCATACAAACACATGCAAATGTACACATATACATACATACATACACACATATACACACACACATATACACTTCCACACTCATGTGACCTGGGATGGGACTGTGAAGAAAAAGAATAGGATTTGAAATCAGAAAGTTAGCATTCAAACCTGATTCCACCTCTTCTTAATTATAATCTTAAACCTATACTACCTTTTACCCTATCAATTACTTCTCTAGCTACTCCCCTGAACCCTGTGTTCTCATTCACAACTTATATATTTATAACTCCCTGAATTCTCTGTATAAGCACCTGCCATCACTCATTTGCTTCTGGAGTCCCATTGCCTTAAGTTCACTTACCATTTGATTTTGTTAACTTGTCTCTTATTTCAAGTCTCAGCTAAATTGTCACCTTCTCTAGGTTCCCTTCCTGAATTTTCCCAAACTGAATCAGGTGACCCTCTCACTCTTATACTCCTATGGCCACTGTGCTATCCCATTGTCTTCTGATTTTTCTGTTACCTTGCATGTCTTCTCCATTGGCTCAAAATTCATTGTAGGACAGCATCTTCTTTGTTGACTTTCATGTTTTCAGTACCTCATAATACATAGCACATAGTAGAATTTCAACGAGAGTTTCATGAATGAATGAATCTTGAGCTCACTGAATTTAACTTTTGACTCCCAGCCTCACCAAATCCTTAGGTACTATCCTTCCATAAAGACATGAGGGAATGTAAAACTCAAAATGTTTCCAAAACATGCTCAAGTAAACAACAGGAAGAGCAGAGCAGAGGTTAAACCCAAGGCTGTCTAACTTCAAAGACCATACTGTGTCATGTTCCCTTTCCAGGTAGTTCTCCAAGCATCTATTTCTCAGAGAAATGGGGCTAAGAAAACTGTTCACCCTGCAAGGCTGATAAAAGAAACCAGAGAAATCATGTTAGTTAATCATATGGAACAGAGTGACAGAGAAGTCTTACTTTTTTACTTTACTTTTACAGAGGAAAGTATCTGTAAATAACACAGAGAATCAATGAATCCGAAGGGATTTCCTGGACACCTTTCTTTACCCCACCTAACACCAAAGGTTCTCTTTACAAACAGCCAAGCTCTATCCAGTCACCTTAGTCCCCCCTAGCATGTGTACTAAGCACAGATGCACTCCTAGAGTTTCCACATACCAACACTGACAAGGAAAGTATAGAACCAGAATGAATAAAGAGTATGAGGCTCAGGAAAGCTGCTCATTCTGTTAGTCTGCAAAATGCCATCAGCTTACAGTTTAAAGAGAGAACAACACAAGTACAGCAAAATTCAATTGTCCTCCAATTAGCCCTAATTAACAGATTGAAAGCTGTTTGTATATAACAAAAGATACCTTTTGTTTTGTTATTGTGGTTCAGCAATTGAGAGGAATAGTCCAAGTGGTTAGTAACTACCAGAGAAGAAAGCCATTTGGGGACAAGCACATGCGATTCTAGTACTGTTTTAGGGGGCAAATAATAAGTTTAGAAAAGTTTTCACTATTTTAATAATAAGAAAAAAAGAATTTTAATAAACATAGATGATATGTATCTATTCAAAAGCAATAAAATCCAAGGCAATCTGTGGAAATTAGTCCAGCATTTTTGCAAAAACAACTTGTGAATCAATTGCATTTTCCAATGTTTTGTTGAGAGGAGGTATCCTGGAAACCCTAAATGCATTACTTCATATTAGTAATGTGTTTCCTAGTGACAATTTGACTTTCAGTGGCTCTAACTCGAGGCTAAACACAATTTTTCGACAAGAATCCAGTGGGAACTTGCAATCACATTTTATACCCCTAAGTTGGTGCAGGTCAGGAGTAAGCCCCCTGGATGCTAAAGCAGGAGATCCTCCTCTCTCCTTCTTCCTCAACTGTCTTGTCTATAACTTAGGAAATCAAAATGGAGTTTATAGAAACAGGATGCTTGGACTGAAGGCAGGAACTTGGGATGGGGTCCTGACATGAGGAGGAATCACATGCAAGTGGAGGGGTCAGCAATGAGGGCCAGGAGCTGTGTCCTTCCTTTTGCACTGTCTATTCATCAGTAGTTCTCACCTGGTGCTCAGTCATTTTCTATCTCTAATAACCAAGTTCTCAGCCAGCTCAGAGTGGGCTGGCCTTGAATATCCCTGTCTTTACTAAATTCTTTCTTAACCGATGCTTTGTGGTTGAACAGATGAATCCCAGATGTGCAAAAAATAGTTCACAGAGAATAAAATCCTGGCTCATTAAAGGGAAGATACCATTCCTTCCTGGCTCAGAATACCAAGATAGCATTTCCTAGAGTTGAGAGGGAATTGGGAAATTTAACAAAAGCCGTAAGGAATACTTCCTGGGTCACCAAGGAAGTCATAACAAGAGAATACCATTGATATCCCCCCAAGTTCCAAGTGTTTCCCTTGGCACTTAGCCTTCTTGTCATCTCACATATACCACCTCCCCTGACTCCTAGTTAGACCTCGTGTTGGCACCCATATACCCTTTTCTCTGGTTCAAAAAGGCTGGCCCAGAAAAGCAGTAGCAAAGCTCTAGCTCTTCAGTGAGTGACTGACTGAAAGACAATATTGATTAAGAGGAAGGTGAAGGCCGGTGCAGTGGCTCACATCTGTATTCCCAGCACTTTGTGAGGCCGGGACAGATGGATCACCTGAGATTGGGAGTTCAAGACCAGCCTGGCCAACATGGAGAAACTCCATCTCTACTAAATAATAAAAAAATTAGCTGGGTGTGGTGGTGGGTGCCTGTAATCCCAGCTACTTGGGAGGCTGAGGTAGGAGAATTGCTTGAACCCATGAGGTGGAGGTTGCAGTGAGACAAGATCACACCACTGCACTCCAGCCTTGGGCACAAAGCGAGACTCTGTCTCAAAAAAAAAAAAAACAAAAAAAACGAGGAAGGTGAAAGGTGAAATGGGTGCATGCCTAACTTTCACTAGGGAAGCGATTATAGTGGTCTGGGGAAAAAAGAATGATGCTGAAGTTACTTGAGAAAAGAAGTACCACCATTTACTGCGGCCAAAATCAACTCTGTAAAGGCTGTCAAAGGTCTGAGCATGTTCCACCAATTATCAAAAACTCATTCACAGCTCAGGAACTCTCAAGAGGTGGCTCCCTTCTCTATTGCCACTTACGGACCATCTTGCTCAAAGTGATGCTAGAAGTGCTGGCAAAGAGCACATCTTCAATGGAGTGTCTTGAGGGAAAAATTTCTTTCTTTGCTGCACATTTCTTAATAAACTTCAATTATGTAAAATGAGGAGAGAATTGACTAAAGAAGATAGAATAAAAAGGAATCATTGCACAAAGGCATGTTTTTATTTGACCCACAGGCTATGTTTTGATTCCCCAATTTTCTGGAACTCAGACTTTCTCAACAAACAATTGCACTGCCCAATGAGAGTAAACAGCAAACCTGCCAATATCACTGCATACCCTGAGATGAACACGTATGAGGGAAAGACATAATTCTTATGGTTCCCAAATACATACTAGTTCCCAAATAAAGTCTGGTGACTGGCTAATGTTTTTCACTGTGATTAAAAGCAAATACTTTAAAAAGTATTTAATGATCCATTATTATACTTTTCTGAATGTTTAAGTCTATTGTTTCATTACTGTTTGTTTGGGAGAATTTTGTAGGGACAGGGTTACAAGATCGATCTCAGCTATGGCCGGAAGTCATAACGTTCAGACACACATTAATTCTGTGGACAATATGGGAAAATGGGAGCAACCATTACCCTAAAACTAGGGTTGTGAATTGGGGAAGACCAATGTCCAATAGCACAGGGGAAGGGCTGAAAGAAACCAGAGATTTGATAGAAAGTGATCAAGCCCACAAATGTATCTATCATTGCCTCATTTTTTAATGCTTTAGGTGAATGAATTTGAGTTTCTGTTTTGAGCAATGACTTGAATATTTCATCTCTCTCATGTAGGCCTTGTCACAAATTATTTTTCCTACTTTAGAATCTACTGGACTGCCATAAAATAAAATTTGAATGCTTGGAACAGCAATAACAGAAACCAAAATTGTATGCTTTGTTCTTTTACAGGCCCCTTTAAACCCCGGAAACAGGTGCTTTAAATTAGGCTGCCAAAGGCCAGTGGGGCCTGGCTTTATTATACTTTGGTAAATAACAGTCACTGTTGTCATTGGAGTTTTCTACACTTCCAGAAAATGTCACTAGCCACATGTCAGCAGGGTTCTTTGTCTAATTTCTACAGCTAAGGTGGCAAGAAGGTTATTAGAAGTAATAGCAAATTTAAAGTTTTATTAGCAGTAAACTGCAAAAGCTAATGGTGATGCCAACACTAGATAAAATCATTGTCACAGTTAATTCTGAACTCCTTATTTCAAGCTTAATAATAGGAAACTCAATGGAAAGGATATTACACGCCCCATATCACTCATGAGTGCCTCAGGCCTGAGTAACTTGTTATTTTGCTCATGAGTGAAATAAAATGCAGATTATACTGCCTGCTATCAGGGGCATTGTTTTAATTGAGGGTGTATGCATGGTGATGAGGGGGGCTCCAAGTAGGTTCTCACTTTTGTAAATGTTATAAGAATATTTTCTCATTTGTAACCGTGACTTGACACATCACCTTTCTATTATTTGTGTGTATGTGTACTTTTAGAGTTACCTTTGTTTCAGCTCCAGAGAAATGAAAGCAAGCTGGGGAGACAGGAGGATAGCATTTGGTGCTTCTCACCAGCATTTCCACAAAAGTGCTTCTCCAGCATTCTAGTGCCTTTGTCTCCAATCCCTCAGTCTACAGAGGCAAACAATGGAATATTTGTGTTGCTCTGTCTGTCTCATTCAAATCCTGTATGCCAGCACACACACACACATACACACGCACAGGCACACACAGCCCTTTCACTCTGACATATACTCCCATCCAGGAATAAATAATACAAGATGCACTCCTCTATGCTTTACATTTACTAAGAAAATAGGTGTTTCCAAGAATCAAGATCACATGGGATTTTGTGTTCTTTTTTTAAAGTATGTTGCACTTTTCTTTCAAACAAGTTGAAGCAGTTTCTGATCCTATGCCACAAATCATCCAAATGCGCTGCCTCTAGAGCCACACATGCATTCCTGCTTTAAGGGGAGCCTTCCATTCACTTGACAGGGACTGTCTGTGATTATGCAGGGCTAACTTCAGGCTGCAGTGTGCATGGAGACGACTATTTTTAAGCAGGTCCTATTCCCTTTGATTGAAGTTGAAATCCTAAGACTTCCACAGCCAAGATCATTTGTGCTTCTCTGAGTTTCAATATTCCTTTTGAAATATTTGTCTGATGATACACCGTACGGACAGAGCCTCCTATAGTTCAGTTTCTGAGCAATTATCACTCCATGGCAATTTGACTTCATGCAGCAGTGGAGAACTAAAATACTTAAGGCTGCTGCCAGCCTGCCTAACAAAGCTTTTACATAAGTTAAGGATTCAGAAAGGGGTAAGAAACAGTAGTCAAACCTTTGCTTTATTTTTTAAGTGTGTAAAACACATAAAATCTGAGTTTGAAATCTTAGAGGTTGTGAGAGACTTCTCCATTAGCAAGTGAAATTAGCCCCCAAATTACTATCTTGATTGATTCAATAATGAGTTTGTTGTTGTTTTTGTTTTTGTTTTGTTTTGTTTTGTTTTGAGATGGAGTTTTGCTCTTGTTGCTCAGGCTGGAGTGCAATGGCATGATCTTGGTTCACCGCAACCTCTGCCTCCCTGGTTCAAGCGATTCTCCTGCCTTAGCTTCCCGAGTAGCTGGGATTACAGGCATGTGCTACTATGCCTGGCTAATTTTTTGTATTTTTAGTAGAGGTGGGTTTCTCCATGTTGCTCAGGCTGGTCTCGAACTCCCGACCTCAGGTGATCCGCCCACCTCGGCCTCTAAAAGTGCTGAGATTACAGGTGTTAGCCACCGTGCCCAGCCAAGTTTTATTTTCAATAATTTCCTCACTGCTATTTCTCTGCATCCTAGTTCAGTTTGCAGTCTGTCCTTTAAATGGCATTTCCTTTTAGCCAAAGCACCAAGCTCTGAATTTGTTGAGAAATGGGTGTGTTCACAATAAGATGATGCCGTTACTAATAAGTCCCATTCGTATCAGAAAAAAAATGAAAGATTATATTCCTAAATTGTAAACAAACAGTCCTAAATTCCAGAGATTATTATTCCCAGAAAGGCAAAGTGCAGGGCCACAAGAATTTGTAAATATGTAAAACTTTACAAGATCGATATGGACACTGATGCACACTGTCTTCATCTCTACTTATTTCTTATTCATACACATCATCTTATGTTTGACAATGAATATGGTATTGTGGCACTTGAAATCCTTTTTTTATTAAAAGAAAAACAGAAAGAATGTCAGCCAGTTAAACATGATATTAGGATTTCATCTTATTTTTTTGTTTTGTTTTGCAGCAAGAGAATTTAAAAGAACCATCAATCCTCTCTAAAAGATACTTTTAATAAATTGTCATACCTAATTTTGCATGGATGCCATGATGTCTGGTCTGCTTCTATTTGGAGTCTCTTGGGATCTATACAGATTTTTAATAGTCATGAGAACTTGTACTGTGGATTATAGAATTGTCTTCTGTTGTAGTCAGCTATACACTCTCAGACAGAGGTTACTTTTCCTGCTTTCTTGGAGTTGTTTGATAGTTTATTAACACATCAAAATCTGTTGATTATCATTATGTTAACATAATTAGCAAACATTTAAAACTTAACATTTTTCTAGGAATAATTTTTGTCACTTTTCCGATTGTTTAAATATTTTACCTTTAAACTCTGTAACAACTTCCTCTAAGCAGAAGCCTTGATCTTTAAATCATTTGATGAACCTTAACTATCCGTGATTTGTTTCAAAGCTAAGTCCACACGGAGACCTCACTACGCTGCCCGCCTCATCTAGTTATTAAATGTGTAATACACGTGCTTCTTAAGGTGTGCACGTGTGCATATTAGTTATTTTTAAATTATAATTTCACCATGAAGAAATGAATAAAACTTCCAAAAATGTCTGTCTGGAATGTACATTACAGTAGTGAGATAGATATACATATAGTATATTGGTTGTTGACAAGTGTTATGGAGAAAAATCAGGCAGAAAAGAGAAGGTTCAGGGAGAGCCTCTCTGAAAAGATGACATTTGCACAAAAGTGCCCAAAGGAAGAAAGGAAGAAAGCCATGCAGCTAGGGGATGGAGAGAATGTTCTAGGCAGAGGGAAAAGCAATTGTAAAAGCATTCAGACAGGTGCCTCCCTGGAATGTGTGAGGAATATCAGGGAAGCCAATGTAGCTGAGGCAGTAGGAGTAAAAAAGGGAGAAGTGCAGTTGATGAGATCAGAGAAATGGTGATGGTAGGGAGAATGTGTGTGTGTTGGAGGGGGTGTCCATTGAGTGGTCTCTACTCTGAGTCAGACGAGCAGCTGTCAAAGGACCCTTAGCAGATGAATGATGTGATATGCCTTATGACGGAAGAAGAACACTGAGCTACCTTGAGAATAGACTCTTGAGAGAAAAAGGGAAGGAAATAGACTAGTTAAGAAGCTGTTGAAATAATGCAGATGAGAGATGAGGAAGGTTTGTATTTTTGGTGGAGATAGAATGGAGAAGTTAGATTCTGGATACACTTAGAAGCTGGGGTAGATAGGATTTGCCAACAAATTGGATAAAAAATGTGAAAGAATGAAAGTCACGGATAATTCCAAGTTTTTATCCTGAGCAAATGAAGGTCGGAATTGCCATTTATTCAATGGAAAAAAGTTTGGGAGGAGCAGATTTGGGGGAGGCAAGTGGATCAGAGTTTGAATATTTAAGGAGGGGTTGAGTAAGCAATTACATGTAAAAGTTTCTATGTCAGGGAGACATCTTTGCTTTAAGATTTTGAGATCATGAGAAGAAATCCAAAGGCTGAGTTCTTGGACACTTATTATTTAGAGTTCAGGGAGATAAGGAGAATCCAACAAGGAAGACTAAGAAGAAATGATCAGTGAGGAAGGACAGGAGCTAGGAGAATGCTAATTCCCAGAAGCCAAGTGAAGAATGAAAGAAATGAAGCATGACAGTAAAACTTATACATTTATTTGTAAGTAAAAATGATTTTTCATCCCAAAATAGCACAGCATTTAATGTGACAGTGAATATATTTAAATTTAAACAAATTCTGCTTTGAAATCTAAACTATCTGAGTAGTATAATTAATGATTAAAACACTCAAGAGATTATAGTCAAATCCCAACTGTATTTATTTTATAGTGTCATGAACATTCAAAAGTTTGACCCAATTTTGTTGAGATTCCAAAAATTATTTTCAAATTCTTTCAGTCTTTTTAGTGTAATATGTATGAAATATTATGCTTGTTTAGGGTACAGTATTGTTTTTAACGCTTGAAACTGTAAAAATTCTCAAATTTTTGAACTCCTTAGTAACTGCTTTTTGTTTGTTCTTAGTTGACATCTTCTGATGCCAAAGGTCTTATATTTGGATGCCTATTCTAGGCATGGTTTGTGGGAGTCTGAGCTTTAAAATAGTCCACAGGAATCATTTTGTGACTTGGGCTTTATCGACTGCCTGCAATTTTAGGCATTAATTCTGAAGTTGTATCAGTAGCCTTACCACTTGAAGTACCACCAAGCAGGAGGTTAATTTTATCTAAGAAAACTGTTTCTACTTCATTTGGTTTTGGCTTTGGTGAAGACATAGAGGGGATAGGAGGATAAAGTAGAAGGAAGTGATTTGGCAACTATCCTATTAGTTTAAATCCGAGTTAGACCTAATTGCATAATTCAGAACCCAAGTTGAGTCTCTGAACAGCTCCTCTTTAAGGGGCTCTGAGTCTTGCGTTATGGAACCCCTCTACTGAACTTCCTCCCCAGTTGCTCCCATGGGCATGTTGCCTTGTGAAAGAAATCAGAGTATGTCTTCGTCCAGCTTGAGTTTCTAGCTTCTAAATATTTATAGCAGACTTTAAGTGGCAGGATAAGTGAATGAATGTGGAATATAGCACAGAGACTCACAGAACTGCTCAGGCCCAGCTATGTTATCAGCTCCTCCAATCTCTGTACTTTTCCTTTGCTAGAGACATTACACCATGGGGACCCACATCTTGTACACTATTATTTTCCCGGTATCTGGCACCATATCAGGCATAGTCAGGTTCTTGTAAAATAAAGAATGAGAGGCCCAAACTACCTTGTTAAAAAAGGCAGAAAAAAATTGTAAAGATGGGTTAACAGGCGTGGATATTTTTCAAGTCGCAATCATTTTTATAACCCTGTAACATTAAATATAATCTGGCAAACAAATTAATGAATGGATCTCATATAGTTTATTACAAGTAGAATTCCTAGTACTGAGGAAAAGTAAAATCATCAGATACAAAATTAACAGATGTGTAAGTAGCTAAAATGTGGAATAGGAAGTATGTATTAGTCTGTTCTCACACTGCTATAAAGATATTACCTGATACTGGGTAACTTATGAAGGAAAAAGGTTTAATTGCTTCACAGTTCCACATGGTTGGGGAGGCCTCAGTTAACTTACAATTTTGATGGAAGTTGAAGGGGAAACAAACTTCAACCTTTTCATATGGCAGCAGGAGAGAGTGCTAACAAGAGCAGAGAAAACTGCCTTATAAAACCATCAGATCTTCTGGGAACTCACTATCATGAGAATAGCATGGGGGAAATCTCCCCCTTAATCCAACCACTTCCCACCAAGGCTCTCCCTAAACACCTGGGGATTACAATTCAAGATGAGATTTGGATGGGGACACAAAGCCTAACCATTTAAGACGTCTTAGAATTCTGCCTAAGTAAGTAATTTTGTGGGTGTATCATCTGAGGTCTGGAGTTCAAGACCAGCCTGGCCATCATGGTGAAACCCCATCTTTCAAAAAAAAAAAAAAAAGAGAGAGAGAGAGAGAAATATCTATTATTTTCACCTTTGAGGAAACTACGATTTCAAAGGTTTAGTTGACTTGCCCAAGGACATCTACCTGAGAAAGGTTTCTTACTAGGAATGTCCCCAGGAGATATTTGGCAATGTTTGGAGACATTTTTGATTGTCACAAATGGGAAGAAGTTGGAAAACTTTTAGCTGGCCCAGGTTAAAATTCTATTAGTATGTAAGAAGAAAAGAACATATCAAAATAGAAGAGAACATATCAAAGTTGCTTCATAATTAATATAAAAACAGATGCTCCAGGAGGTGTCAAATAATTTGCCCATGTTCTGATGATAGTCAACTTACTTACCATTACCTTGTTCTTTCCAATAATGATGACTCATACTTTTCTTTATAGCCTAAATGAAAAAGAATAACATAAAGCAAGACTCAACAAACTAAGGGCCTTCTTGCTATCAATAATAGAATAGAAGGTCAAGATCCCTATGAGTTTTACAGGCTCCTTTAGAGAAAGTACATTATTAAGCACATGTCCTTCTAAGTGATAGGAATGTAAGTTTTCCTTGCAGTACAGTGCTTTTAGGCAAAGAGGTAATAGAGTCCAGAGACCTAAGGGAAACACAGGATGAGAAAGGGAAGCAAATGACATGATGTGCCATACACAAAGATGTGAGAGTGTTAGCCCCTGAAGGTTGTCAGACCTCCAGTTTTTTTCGATTACTGCCTGTGTGGCCAAAGTCCATAGTAGACTTTGTATCAATGACTGCTGTGCCACAGAAGGAGATGGAAGAGGATGAGAAAGTTAAGAAGTACAATGTAGATAGCTTAACTAGGAAGACGATGATGACATGGATGATAGATCAATCAATAGATCGAAAGATATAAAAATGGAAAACAGTCTCATACCTCTTAGGCACTACATTCTCTGCAACCTTTTTCAAGACCATGTAAGGTCAGCATTACTAGCCCCACTAACAAATTTGATACTGGGAATTCTAAATATCCTGATGTAGACATCAATGCCCCTAATTCCATCTGGCTCAGTTGCCTCTATAGACTTACTTTGCATCACTCTCTTTCTCATTCATTCAGCTTCAGCCACACTGGTCACCCTGCTGCTCCTCAAATGTACCAGGCACATTTCCATGGGGCCTTTACACTAATAGCTTCATCTGCCTGTGGTGTTCCTCCCCTGAAGATCTACAGGGTTCATTGTTTTTCCTTAGGTCTCTTTCAATGTCACCAGTTCCTCTCTTCCTCTTGATATTCCTCTACTCAATTCCCTGCTTTACTTCCCTTTGAAACATCTCTCACCACCATATTCTACATCACCCCTCTATTCCAATCCTGCCCCCAGCAACAAAATAACCTGACGGAAGAGCTTGCATGCAGGCAATTTATTTTGCAAATAATGCCAAGGAACAAAAATGGAAAAATGGGAAGAGTGAAAAGAGAAAAAAAGCAAAGCTAATCTAGCAGTGCATTATCATGTTGGTGACAAATGTGGGTAACTAGGGCTCAATATGATTAGGGATCCTCTGGAAGGCTTGCATAATACATGTCAGAATTGTCTACCTGAGATGCAGGCTTCTATCTTCCATTCTTTAAGAGTAAACCCATGGCTGTGTTAGGAAAAATTCAGAATGGCTGAGCAGATTCCCAAAAGTGTTCCACACAGAGGAATACTAGGGCAAAAGTTGTAGTGAGGTGCTAGCTGGTCACACCTGCAATCAGCTAGTTGTGGTACCAATGCCTGGAATACAATGGCCAACCAAGATGTTGTGAGGCGGGATATAAGAGATTTGCAATACAGTCCACCTCTTGCATCGTTGAGACTGCACTCAGAGCCTTCAAGGTAGTGTAGTTAGTAACGATTTCTATGATACACTTAATAAAGAAAAGCTATTTGAGCAAGGGAGTCCCTGCTACTACCAGGCCGTCACTGATATTAATCAACTTTTTTCCTCCACCAATGCCATCTAAGTTTCCCCTATTCTTAGTTACCACTCCAGTTGGTCTACACTGCCTTGTCTGGAGAGATGACTCAAACCATCATCTCCATGGGGTTAGAAACCTTTATTACTACACCCCAGTCAGGTCATTGTCTTTACAATAGTCCATTTTCTGTTATCACCTGAACAGCCCCAAAGAAATTCCTGGGTTCTACACCTGCTCTTCCATGGTAACACCAAGCGGCACCACCAGCAGCAGCAACCATAGCTCCTCAATAAAATCAGGTCCAGTTATCCCCACCAACATGATGACTTTCTTCTCTGCCTTTGGAAACACTTGCATGAGAAGCCCAAAATGGCCAAAAGAATGGTCATAGTTCCAAGGCCATAAAACACTTATTCTGTCCTCTAGCGATAGATCCTCCTACTATGGTAGAAGTCAGAACTCTTAATTCATCAGAGCCTAGATTGTAGGAATGAGGTGCATAGGCATCACTAGCAAGTATGAGTGATAACAATGGGGCCAATCTTTACATCATGGTTCCTAACCCATGTATTCCAGTTTTTTTATTCTAGCAGCACCATATGTTGCCATTAATTTGGGGCATATACACATCCTGAGGAAAGCATTTCAAGCCTACATAGTGTAGTCCCTAAACTGGCACCTCAGCCAAGCCTCCAATATCCCCTTCCATCATTCTTTGAGGTACCCACACCACTGTAGGCAAGAACCAGACCTTTTCACCATTGTATTACCATTGTATCCCAGCATGTAGATTAGTACCTGGCACATATTAGGCATAATGCATCACTATGAATATATGAATGAATTAATCAATTAATCTCTAGATTATCCGAGACATTCAAAATCAAAAAACAAAGAGGTTGAAATTCATTATAAACTCTTACTTCACATTATTAAAGCTTGAGGAATGATCTCTTAGATACAAATGTAATTAGTTTCTATGATGTTGAAAAGTAAAATTAGGAAAACTGAACAATTCACACTTTCATAATGTATGTGGAATTAATCTATTAATATAAAAACCATACTTATTTAGTAAACCAACAAATCATACACTTGGCAACACAGGGGTACAAATTCACTTATTTTTCTTTGTCCTGAACACTAATGAATTTTGTTTATGAAAAACCTCATGAAGAAACATTATGTTTAAAAATAAATTGCCAAAGCCCGACTCTACCCGATTAAATGTATGATAAAACATTTAAAATGACATTTATTGCCTCAATTTTTAAAATAATGCTAGAGAAAGCTGTTAATAAAACTTCAATAGCCCAAAAGCTTCTTCTCTTTCCTTTTGTACCATGTATCTCTGATAACATATTTTGCCTACTACTACCAAATACTAGAAAATAATGCCTACAAAAGCAAAATTAAGTTTCTTAGAATTAAAGAGAAAGTTGTGAATTTATAATGTTGTATACACATTTCAGTTTAGCACTTGACAGATCATGTTGGGTTGGCTGCCAGAGGGATTTCAAGGGCTTGGGAAAATAAAGTCAGTATACGCGTAGTTTCATTTTTGACAGGAGTCACTTTGTTACTGATCACGGGACAGTTAGTGAGCTCTGACAGCTCTAAGTGCTGAAAAAATTAGAGAAGATTCGTTTTTTTTTTTTTTTGCCCAATTATGAACTATAACTTGGTGAGAGAAGCAATAGAATCTATTTACCTAGCTTAATGGTAATGTTTCATTTTAACTAAATGTCAACACATAGTGGTCTTTGCACATATTTCACCAGCATCTAAATTCCACCATGAGGTTGAAACCTTTTTAATGAAATCTTAGATCCTTGGTAGAAAAAGAGCCAAGGATTTATACATAAATGTAAAAATGGCCTATCTTAAAATATACTTATCACAAATATAAGAAATTCCTAAAATGTGGGTTGTGTTATTTATGGCTTTCTCAAAGGTCAGAATGCAATGCTCCTATTCAAATGAATAATTCAACTAGAAAACTAATGGGAAGCCCCTTTTCTTGTCTTCTGCTAACCTCTCACCTTTGAAATCAGTTATCTAACTTCAGGTGTTGCCTTCCCAATTAAGGAAGTTATCTACACAATTTTCAAAATGTGACTCCAGTTGGTTGTGACTATTACTGGAAAGACAATATAATGTGAAACAATAACAACAAGCAAAAATCTGAGGCACTAGCACCTTCTTTGTGAGACAGGAAAACTAACAAAACTTGGTGCTTTATATTAACTCAGAACCACAATAATCTCATAAAATGGCAAGATCTTTCCTGGATTTTGCAAGGTGCTTTTATTATTTAGTGCACCAATCAAAAAGATAGTCAAGTTTTTAATCCAGGCTAATTGAAAGCAAGCAATAAATGCAAATAAGAAACTAGAGAAAAAGGAGAAATTCTGATGTCCAGCACATACATTAAACTCAATTACATTGTTTCATAATAAAAAGTAAATTCACTCAGTAGTCTCAAAATATATTATTGTTATAAATTATTTTAAAGTTTCAAAGATAACTTTTGAAATTAAAGTTATGAAAGATAACTCATATTTTCTCATTTTTCCCCTTGATTTTTAATGAGCATAAATTTCTAACTTCATTCATTAAGAAATGGTTGTGGTTTTAAAAGTTCATATTGACTGCAAAAATGGTGATAGAAGAAACTCTGAGGATATTACTACAAAGTTTATAATTCATCTTCATTCATCGGCTGTCTTCAACCCACACAAATTATAAAGGATTAGTTTGTTAGCGCCATAGGGTACACAATTTAAATTTGGAGAATCAGTCCTAGGACAGTAAGTTTGAATTCTGGAAGCTCCTAGGTCCCCTTGTCTTCAAACATAATACGCTTCAGAGTCCTTACACCTTCAATTGACAGAGAAACAGAAAATTATTCTAACGTTTACTGTGGCTTTTCCCTCTAAGGGCTTCTTGCAAAGAATTTGCATGTTGCAATTATACCTCAAATTAGAGATTTGAGTTTCCCTGCCTGGTCAATTATAAGACCCTTGGCCTTACCAAAGAATGAATACATGCTCTCAACTTTGCAAAGGTCTGAGTCAACAGCTTGTTGGGCTTTGAAGAACCTCAGCCGTTTTTGCAGCTGGAGCTTTTTCTCCTTTTGCGTGTTTCAGGACCACTGCTGGTTTTCATTCATCTCCATTCAGTGGGTTTCATGTGACATTTTGGGGCTGGAAACATAATGTGTCAGAAGATAGCTGCAGCTCCCTACTGCGTTAGTTATTGTTTCCTTTGTCATGAGGTGAGTGAGCACAAACATTTTCCAATTGCTCTGATTTTCAGACCGGTTTAGATCTACTGAGCCATCACTGATGCACACGCCTATACCATTTGGAAACACTTGATATAGATTTCAGAAGAGATTTCTAAGTTCAGTCCTATACAAATAAAGGTACTATCATTTATCCTTTTTCCAGAAGAGGCGTAGATTTCATATCCTCTCCTTGGTTTACCCCTGATCAATATAAAAGAATAGATATGATGCCTCGAAAACACTTCTCATTTGGGTTCAAAAACAGCAGCTCTCCTTTCTGCTAGAAGCAAAACATTATCATGATCAACAGAATCTGTCTCTTGGGATTCAGTTCTGCAATCCTTTCGTGGGTCAAATTCCCATTAGAATCAGAATTAAGTCCTTAGTGAAAACTTAAATTACATTATAATATTCAGCTTCATAAGTTCCACTGAGGCTTTGCCAAAGGCATTGAATGATTTATGATAAACTTCAGAACCTCAGTCCCCTCTTCCCAGGGTGTCTTCAATTAATTCTTTGAAGAACTCTACTCTTGATTCCTTGTTGAACTAAAGTAATAAGGGGTTTAAGGCCTTTATATTTTTTCTCAAACTTTTTCTTCTTAACTTAGAATATCTGCAAGTGAAATATAATTGATTGGATCTTGCTAAATGTGTCTTTTATAAAATTATAGTTAAATATTACCTTATTCCTGCAGAATTTATATGACTTGTGAGTATAACTCTATATCATCTTAATTATAAAAATCATATGATTAGAAATTGCTAAAATGCATTATACTTTAGCCTGAAGAATAAGGCTCTTTTCAGTTAAAAAATATCTCCCGAGGAAATTCCATATTGGTCTCTATTTGATTCCCCAGCCACTTAGGACACAAATGCATGTCATTGACTGTAATAAGAATTGGATGTACGGGTATAGGTAGACTGTAAAATTTAAAAGTTTGATTCATCTCTTCATATGGAGAAACTGAATCCTAGGAAAACTTAGAGACTTATCCTAGATCACACATTTCATTCAGATCAGTGTGAGTTTTCTTTCTATTATGGGGTGTGGCATCAGAAAAATGTGGTTTTAAACACTGGGTCAACTAGTAACATGCCTTATATAAGTCATGGCACATGCTATTTAGCTATGCCATGAATAAGTCACTGAGTGTCATATTCTTAACTAGCAAAATGGAGAGATCTGTATTCTAAGATAGTTGAGAAGATGCAAAAATATACACATAAAAATTCTGGCCCCAAATAGGCATTCAGTGATGGTAAAGATTATAATTATTGATCTTTTTAATGTAACTAACCTTACAAAATTATCTTTCTGCCCTTTTCTCCCTGATTCATTCTTCACATGGCTTATGGATTATCACTCTAAAGCACAGGTCTTACTATGATTCTCTTTAAATATTTGCAACGGCTTTCTATCATCATTGAAATTTTCTTAAAATTTCTTGACCTAATTTGCAAAGCCCTGCATATCAGGCTGCAGCCCATCTTTCCAAAAATCATTTAAACTGTTTATCACTATAATTAGGCTACTTTCTAGTCTAGCTAAATTGTTTCACATTCCACAGACATTTCCCCAAATTTCCTAACCAAAATGTCATCTTACCTATAAGCGTTTTATTTATTCTTCCAACAAGATGCAACATTTCACACAGAAGTGGGGAAGAGAAAAGAATCAGAATCTACGGAATATATTTTCTGTGCAGAGTTATTTCTTCTGTGCTGGGCACTTTAAATATATTATTTCATTAGCACTTCTCTTATGACATGTTATCTTTTGTCATAACAAAAGACACATTTGTTGTTGTCCATTAAAATTGCCCATTAAGGGCAGAAATGACGTCTTAATCTCTAGCATAGAATATTTACAAGTAGAGGGACTTAGGGGATAAACACAAATTGAACACCTTAAAATATTACCAATAAAAACATTAGCCAGAGTGAGGAGTTGGGGGCATTTGAAGCAACTTGGAAAACGATGGCAGCTTATTTGGGGTACAAAAGCCCTCTTCTATCCATCTTAAATCATCAGATTTATACTTTTTTAGCAAAAGGGGGCTGAAGTATAACATGTCATATGGCATGTTGCAATTGTAACAGGGCCTAACTCTTCCTTCTTCTTCCCAAGGCCTAACCAGTTAACATAAAAAAAGAAAGAAGAGAGGAGAGAAGAGAAAGGAAAATAAAAGAAAACAAGAAAAATAAAATGACCATGAAACGAGTCCTGGAAAACATGTAATATTACTTGTATTATCACATGAAAAAGTTCAAAAGATGGAAAAATATTTTCTAAGTACATTTATTTGGATGTAACATAAGTATCTTTCAAAGTATTCTATAGAATGGGAGATGAAGTGAGTTGAAAAGATGAGTTTACTGTAGGAATTTAACTGGGTATCAGCTCTATTTGTGCTTTTATGGTCACAAGTTGCCACTTATGAAACATACATCTATTTATATACTATTATGCATATTATATAACTGAACATGAGTGTTAGAATATAAGTGTATTTATCTGATGAAAAAGTCAGAGCTATGAAATATTTTTCATGGTTTTTTTAAGTCATGAGAATGTCAGAATGCACCTTGATTTTAGGGAATAATTTTCCATCACTGGTCCTGAGAACCTCTAAAATTACTGAACAATCATTCTATCCTTTCAATACCATTAGAGTCATTGGACTATAAACTCCAGGGCAAAGAACACAGCTTTTTTGATCAACAATGTATACTTATGTCCAAGCTTAATGACTGAAGAAAGTAAACTTCCCAAAACATAGGTTTTTGAATGAAGCAAAAGAAAAGGAAAAAGATACTTAGAAGGGACCCACAGTTTATCATCTGAATGCAGAAGTAGATGTTTAAAATGGACTCTATCTTTTTAAGAATATGAAATCTACTGACTCCTTTGAAGGGGTTCCCCCACCTTTCATTGCCCCCCTTAGCAGAGGGGTTGCTGGATGTCATTACTCAAAACAGTGAGTTTTGATTCCTTCCTGATCGCCTATTATCTCTCTTGTTTTATTGAGCCACGGTCTCTCTGCACCCTGGTAGAAGCTGGCAGTTCATCAGGATACCATTTAGGGAATCACTGTGGTGCTTAGTTCACAGTCCACAAGGCAGCTACTGGGAGAATCTGGATCAATGTGTTTTATGCTTCTGAAATTTGGGGAGCAAAGGAAGACTGCTTCAGTTATAAACATGTAATGTCCATAGTTCTCATCATCCTTCTGAAAAAACAGAAGATCCCCTTTTCTGAACCCAAATGGAGCAATCCAATTACAAAGTCATTAGACCCCATTGTAAGGTGGTTCACAGGAGTTCCTGTTTTCATAAAAAGCCTTTTCTGTGTTCATCCAGCATATATTCTGGTCTCTTGCACTCAGTCTACAAGGTTGCTAATTAAGCTCCAGAGAGGATGATATAGTTCACTGAACTGAGTCACTATGCTACAACTGGGAAAGAAGAGGCATTCCTATTTTCTCAGAAAAATAAACACTTTAGTTTCATTTCCTCTGCCACACATGTTATCTCTTTGTCCTGTCACAACATTTTTTATAGGTTTTTATTTCAAAGGATTACCTAGAGATTACTGTCAACACAAGCCAGAGAGACGTCTCCATACAGAATATAGGGGTAATTTTTTTTCTTCTAAAACATCTCACTACAGACAATATAATATCATATAATATCACTGAAATCATCTCTCCTATTAAGAGTTAAGAGACAGTTTTCAATAGTACTTTGGTCCAAAATTTGAAGAAAATAAATTTTATCAGCGACAAAAATACAATTTACCAGTTTGATTTTTAAGTCAAAAATGTAACCTTTTAAATGATTTCAGAAGCTCACGAATTTCTACTGTCCTTTGTAACATCTGTAGCCAAAATACAACATGCTGGGTCATAATTCATAGCTTGGCAAGAAAATGTTGCTTAAAAATATGAAGGTCCTTTTCTTTTTTATGCAAGGGGAAAACATTTTAGTTATTATCCGACTCAAGTAAATGCTCATAACCATGGAATTAAATATTTCTGAAGGGTTCATTCCTGAGCTTTCTGGGTTGAATTAGGCTTTTCTCAGAACTATACTTCATGTCACCCACATGTCTGAAAAACTGGTGCCTTCTGCTCAGCTGTGCATTTTTTTGCAGACATGTTGGATAGCTACACAATAAGCACTCTGAAACTTCAAAGAAACACAGGGCATTCTGTGCTTTCTCTTACCACCATTCCATGTAAACACCATTAATAACCAGACCACTCTTGTGCCAAAAGGCCCCGATGGCTTGACTTTGGTCTGTTAATTGTTCACACTCACTCCTTGCCTTTATTGTGTTTGGTGGGACCATCTTTCTGCAGTCGAAATTCAGCCACTTACCACTGCATATACTTCCAACAGTAGAATATATACTGACCGGAGCCTGGTAGAAACCTGCCTGTCACCTTGTCTCTTAATACTATGTTACCATGCCCTCAGAGTATTCTTATTCAGAATCTAAACAAGCATGTATTCAGAGGCTACAGTGCATCAGGAATTCGTGTTAGCAGGCATAGTTCAGAAGTTAGCAGGCATAGTTCAGTGAATGAGAAGAAAGGCAAAACTCCATGCCTCCCAGGGACTTAAATTCTGGTAGAAGATAAGTAAATAAACAAGATAATTTTAGATAGCAATAGGCTATATAGGTAATAAACCTCAGGATACAGTGAGAGAGAATTACTTGGGGATTGGTAATACCTAGATGGGGAGCTGGAACACCATGCCAGGGAGATGGCATTTGAGCTGAAACGTGGAGGAAAAAAGAATCTGAACAGCCTCAACACCAGATGAAAAAGTTTTCGAAACAGAGAAAACAAGAACAAAGCCCTCAACGGGTGAGAAGAACTGAAGAAGCCTAGTAGGATGAAGTATAATAATACTCAGACTGGAGAATATTGCTAAGTGCAAACAATTCTAAGCTTGTGAAAGTTCCTTGTGATTATTCTGTATTTCTTTGAATCATATTGATGAAAAATTTTGTAATAATTCCCCTCCAAATGTGACTTCTTGGGTGCAAACATAATTTTCACAACTTATTTAAAAGCTTATTTAACTTCACCTATAACATGCTTCACAGAAATAATAACATCCAACTTATAGGACTTTCATGAAGACTACTATGTATGGCAGACCTCACTTTTTTCCTGCTCAGAACTCCTGTCTCCCTTTCTTTTTAAAATAATACAGACTTTGTTTGTGACCATAACGCATTCTTCTTAAACTACATGCATGCGTGTATTTCTGCACATACATACCCAATCTCCCCGTTGCTTGCAGCTAGTGAGTTGGCAAGTATGGCACATGCAGCACAGTGATACTAATGAGACGTGAACAGAAGATTAGATCTTTGAAAGAAAGATTTAAAAAATATTTTCAGAAGTGGACAGAACTAACTCACACATTGTATTTTCCTGTACTGTTCCTTGCCTGGAAAATGAATGTGATGCTAAAAGAAAGGCAGATGTCTGACCCGAGGTAGCTATAAGAATAAAGTCACATATTTAGAACGGTTGAGTGACAGCTTACAGGAGCAGTGTTCTACATAGCTACATAGTTGCATGTAGCCAAATGCAGAATTATATGTAAGGTGCCACAAAACAAATGTAAGGTAAATAGTAGTGTAAGACCTTCATCATCATTTATATTACTTGTATGTTTTAACGACACATTGAATTGATTTACAGAAGAGGATGCTAAGTTGAGATATTATAAAGTCAAGCTATATAAGAATTTGAAGAGATATTTAACATCAAATCTCTTTTTCCACCAGCCATCATTCTCAGCAAACTTACACAGGAACAGAAAACCAAACACCGTGTTCTCACTTATAAGTGGGAGTTTAACAATGAGAACACATGGACACAGGGAAGGGAACATCACACACTGGGGCCTATTGTGGGGCTGGGGGCAAGGGGAGGGAAAGCACTAGGACAAATACCTAATGCATGTGGGGCTTACAACCTAGAAGACAGGTTGATAGGTGCAGCAAACCACCATGGCACATGTGTACCTATATAACAAACCTGCACAATCTGCATGTGTATCCCAGAACTTAAAGAAAAAATTTAAAAACAATAAAAATAAAATAAATTTTTAAAAACTCTTTTTAAAAAATAACACATCTAGTAGCTATTTACTTCCATAATTGTTGTATTTTCTTGCCATGCCAAAATATCTGCATTGTAAGAATGCACAATTAAATATCGTTTATTTGCTGACCTAGTGTATTGCCAGCAAAGAACAGGAAGACAGATTCTGCTTTTGTTTTTCTTTCTACCAGTGACGGTGGCATTAGGCATTTCTCCTATATTCCAAATGAATAATAGAAAACACCTTTGCAACCATATAAGCATTGGAAATTATCCCAGCAATCTGGCAAGAGCAAGCAGGTTGATCTGGCCTGCAATGATAAGAAAGCAGGGGTTCCTTGTGGCCTAAACTTGGAGCAGGACAATTCTGAGATCAAGGTTACTGCTGTCAATGAGATAGATGTCTTCTACACAAACAAATGTCTGCTGCTCAAAGGCCTATGTCAGTATACACAGTCTCCCATAGATAACATCTCACAGGAATCTTTAGTAAGCAACTAAACAGCACTATCAATAATAAACAGTTGTTATTTATCAATGACCTATTATTCACCAATAGTATTAAAATAATAATTAGTAGTTGCTATCCATGAAGTACCTATAAGCCTAGCACCATACAATACAGTATACATTGTCTTCATATTACTTATTAATATGATTAATAATCCCCAAAGTATGTAAAATTAATTAAATTAGCATACTTAGGAAAAATTCAAATGCATTTTAAAATTTCTTCATTACAATAAGCTAGATAACTATGTGGTCAAAATGCGCTCATTTATTGCCTACATTGACTTATTGATGAATGTGTGCAGATGCTTTGTCACTGGGTCACTTGTGTCTTCAGGCTGCGTATCCATGTCTGCAGAATTTTGCAAAGTTCTTCCAGGAACTGCCAGACTTCCTCAGGATAAGATATATCAGATTCATTCAACATGATCAGACATATTAGAATACATTTCACCCAGAGGTATACCTGCTGTTTGTAATGCTGCTCTAGGTTTGTGCCTACACAAATGGGAATTCTGATCAATTCTACCTTACACAATTCCCATAAAAATATATATAATGGGATTATGGTTACACTTATACACTTCCAGTATATTCTTAATAGATGAGACCCGCCATTTTGACTAGCCATCTACAAAAACTTATCTCCACCCCTGCCCTTTACAATTTTTCATGTTTAATGTTGAAGAGTTTTTCACAGTTCAGCTTCTAGCTCCAGATATTTCACCCTTTCTCTGCCACTACCCAAGTATTTTTATATTTCTTTAAATTTTTAAATTAAACTTTTTATTTTAAGAAGATCATAGATCTACATGCAGTTGTAAGAAATAATACAGAGGAACCCATTTCTTCCATATGGCAACGTCTCGCAAAAATATACTATCACATGACAACCAGGATATTGATGTTGATACAGTCTAGATTCAAGGTACTGCCATCACCACAAAGACCACTTATGGTGTCCTTCTACATCCAGACCCACTTCCATTCTGTCCCCATCTCCTCTTTAACCCTGGCAACCACCAATATGTCCTCCGTTTCTATGCTTTTATTTTTTCAAAGATTTTATATAAATGAAATCATATAATGTGCAACTTTTGGTGATTGCCTTTTTTCAGTCACCTTAGTTCTCTGGAGCTTCATCCAGGCTGTTGTATATATGAGTAATTTGTCCCTTTTTATTACTGAATAGTATTCCATGGTATGAATATACCACCCAACTATTTTTATTGCCAAACTCTGTAGTTCACATCGCAACATGACCTCCACCGCAGCACCTTCATGACATGATGCCAAGAAAATCAACATTGTGGGCAAAAGGAATATTTTTTACAGGTATTTCAATTCAGTTTAGCAATGACTGGATTATGTTTGGAAGTTTCTAAACATTCCAAACTTTGTCTCCACTCAACTTTCTCTTAGCAAAATGCAAAAAGTTAATTAATTGATTTTTAAAAGAAAGTAAAGCTTTCTTTTCTTTCTTTTCTTAAGCTGTTCTTGCACCAGCTCTTAAACAAGATGGAAATAAGGTTGATGGAAAATAAACATTAGTTCCTAAAAAAAAAGAAAGAAAGAAAATAAAAAGAAAAAAAATTCTGTTGCCACTCCAATTCTGCCTGATATGAAGGGAAATATGGCAGAGGGGAATGCAGTGTGGAAAGATACAGTGGTCTCACATAATTATGGTTAAAATATTTTACATTTATAAATTTTATAGCAGTCTATGCTCAGATGGACACATGCTAGGGCCTCTTTTAGGAATCTTGATAGAGGTCAGAGGAAGCATGGGACCTAGAGCTTAGAGTTCTTTAGAGTAAATCAG
Source organism: Cacajao melanocephalus (assembly GCA_963573385.1). NCBI lineage: Eukaryota > Metazoa > Chordata > Mammalia > Primates > Pitheciidae > Cacajao > Cacajao melanocephalus. The sequence continues at coordinate 58,597 of CAUYLG010052327.1, read as the reverse complement.
CTTCAACTTTCAAATTGCCTATTTGTTAACAATATCTCTCTTGTTAACTGGAAAAGCTGTCACACTTATCTCAGGGACAACAATGCTTCCAGTCAAGTCTTCACAATTGCACTCAACAGGTAAAATGAAAGATGCTCACATTTGAGGCTGATGCCCCAGAATACAAATTATTAACAGGTACAACACCTATTAATGACTTGAGTTTATAGAGAGCACCCAGAAAAAGAGCAAGCTCACATAAAAAGACATTTTAATTCTTAAACATTTAGTGGCAGGGGTGAGGAAAGGGGAGTGTGGGAGGGCCCAGGTGGAAAGTAGAAATTTTCCTCTATAACTCTCTAACAATAACAACTGCCAATGACAATAGCAGCTATGTGCTGAATGCTTGCTCTGTGCTCGTACTGTCCACTTCATTTAATTCATAAAGCAATTCTTTGAGGTAGGTACTTTATTATGTCGTGTTTAAAATTCAGACTTCTTAAGATATAATTTATTCATCCTTTATACTGCGAGCCTCGAAACCAGGTAGTGTGATTTTACTAGGTTTGTACTTGTTTTTCAACATTCTTGGCCAGTCTTGCCTTTTTGCTTTTCCAGATAAAATGTTATATCACCTTATGAGTTTTACTAAAAAGCCTTCTGAGATTTTGACTATGGTTACATTGAATCTTAGATAGATTTGGGAGTAACTCATATCCTAAAAATATTGAATCTTCTTGACCATGAATATAGTATATGTCTCTATTTATTTGGGTCTTTAACTTGTCTCAGCAACATTTTGACATTTTTACCATAAAAATCTTACAGATATATTGTTAGATGCATACCTGAACCTCTCATGACTTTGGTAATATTTAAATGATATTTTCATAAATTCCAATTTTCAATTGCTTACTGCTAACAATTGATTTTTACATTGATTTATTTACTGTGACCTTGATAAGCTTATTTTATTAGTTCTAGTAGATATTTTTGTAAATTCCTTGAGATTTTCTTTATAGCAAATTAATCCTGTTTGTGAATGAGACACATCTATTTCTTTTTGACCGGTATGTCATTTATTTCTTTCTCTTGTGATAATGTACTTGTTATAACCTCCAGTACAACGTTGGAAAGAAGTAGTGAGAATAAACACTGTTACCTTGTGTCTGACCTTGGGGGAAGGCATTTTGTCTTTCACTGTTAAATCTAATATTAGCTGTGGGCTTTTTGTAGATATCCTACATCAGATTGAGGGAGTTTCTTTCTATTTCTAGTTTGCTGAGGGTTTTATAGTTGAAAACTATTTCCAATAGTTTCATAATTCATTGTTAACTAGAATATGGTCTATGTTGGTAAGTGTTTCATGAGTAGACAAGAATTAGAACAGATTAGACAAAGGAAACTCTTAGGTAGAGTGCTTTTTAAATGTTAATTAGATTCATATTATCAAGAAGGTTAGTGTTATTAGATACTATTAACCAGGTCTTCTATACTCTTAATAAACTTTTGCCTACTAATTCCATCAATTAATTAGATATACACATTTCTCTTTTGTTTTATCAGATTTTTGCTTTACATATTTTGAAGCACTGTTACTAAGTGCATACAAATTTACAAATTATTATTTTTCTCTTGGTGAATTCACTTCTTTATGTTATATATCTCTTTACTTTTTTTTCTTTCAACCTGTCTGTGTTGTTATATTTTAAGGTTTTGTTTTATAGACAGCATATAGTTTATTTCTACTTTTTGTTTCAGTCTTAATATCTATCATTTTTAATTGGAGTATTTAAACCCTTTACTATATTGCTATTTGTTTTATTTTTCCTTTGTCTAATCTGTTCATTTTTGTTTTTCTCTCTTTTCTTCTGCTGTATTATTTTTTATGACTCTATGTTATTTACACTTAGGCTTGTTACTTAGTCATCTGTTGGAAATAGATTCTCGGTGACAATGGATCTCTCAGCAAAGCAATTTTTACTTTCTGCACTGAAGGAAGAGTACCCTCGCTAGCCATCTTGCCACCAGAGTACAATGAGCAAAAGAAAAGCAGACATATTTATTCCTTACACATTTGGGGTTGTTCTTACTGCTGTGTCTGATCTCCATTGGTTGGAGCCAAACCTCACAATTTAAACTAAAACCCAATTGGCTAATAACTTAAAACTTTCCTAAACAGGTAAAAGCAATGGAGAACAAAAAGGAAGTCCAAATAAGGAAGAGGCATAGGCTGCGAGCTGTGACATGCCTCTGAACATGTCCAGCAGAGATATCTTGAAGTACAAGGACATAGAATGTACTACATGACTGTAAGCATGGTTTAACAGCTACATAGGATACAGCTTAACAAAGAGTTATTAGCACATCTACGGTTTATTCTTTAACAAGAAAGGAAACTTTGAAGAGGAACTTTTTACTTCCCACAATTTCTTTCTTTTTCAATTTTTTAGTGATTACTGTAGTGTATAAATTGTATTTTTAAAATTTATCCAGTTTATCTTCAAATAATATTTAACCACTTTATATACCATTACAAACCCTAAAACAGTATACTATTATTTCATCCAGTCCATCCTTTATGAAATTGCTGTAATGCAGTTCATATCTGTATGTTATAAAACCCAAATTAAACTGTTAATATTTTTTCTTGTTTTTAATATTTTTTATTAAAATAATTCAAAATTACACCAAATGTCTTTTGTATTTATTTTTACTTTTACCACTTCTAGAATTCTTTATGTCTTATGCAGATCAAAAGTTTCATCTACTATTATAATCTGGCCTGAAGAACTTACTTTGACAAAGCTTATAATACAGATTTACAGGCAATAAGTCCTGTCAGATTTGTTTTGTTTTGTTTTTTTGGCTTTATTTTTATAAAGGTATTTTCACTCAATAGAAAATTCTGAATTGGCAGGCTTTTCCTCTCCAAGTACTTTAAAGTTGTAACTTCTGATAAAACATTTGCTATTGTTCATAGTTTTGTCCCCCTATTTATAATGTGTTTTGTTGTTTTTTTCTTTTGACTGCCATAAAATTCTCTTTATTTTGGTTTGCAGTAGTTTAAGTATAGTGTGACTAGTGTTTCTATTTTTTCTATCTATGTATCAATTGATTGATCTATACTTATACTGCTTGGGATCATCTAGGCTTCTTGAATTGGGGATTTGTTGACTTCCATTATTTTGATAAATTTTTATCTATTCTGTTCAAGATTTAGTCTGCCAAGTTTCTCTCTCTCTTGTCTAGGACTCTAGTTACACACATATTTGACCATTTGACATTGTTTCATAGCAACTGAATGCATCATTATTTTTTTTCTCTTTATGTTTCCATTAATTTACCTTCTACTTAACTGAGTCTATTCTCTGCTCTGTCCAGTTTCCTCATACACCCACTGAAGAAATTCTTTTTTATGACATTGTATTTTTTTATTTTGATGCTTTGCATATGACACATATTTATATAGTTTTCATCTCTGCTGAAATTGCTCATTTGTTTATGTATGTAGAACATCTATCCACTAAATCCTTTAAAATATTAAACACAGTTCATTTAAAGTTTCTATCTGATAATGATGTCTGGATCATCTATAAATCTGGTTTTGCTGGCTACTTTATACCTTGACAGTGGGTTGCTTATCTCTCAGTATCTCTCTCTCTCCCTCCATCCCTTTACCCCCACCCCCAACCTAAGAGTATGTGTGTATCATGTAATTTTTGGTTTATTGCTGAACATTGTGTTTAAAATAATATAGACTGAGGTAAATAGTCTTTATCCTAGAAAATAGGCATGTCTTTTATTTTCTCATGCCATTCATAATGTGTGTCATGTTGGAGAGGTTTAGTCAGTCTAATCAGTTTTTGAGCTCGGTTTGTGTTTTGTTATTGCCATGGTAACCTTCATCCCAGCAATAACTTCACATTTCACTAGCATTTCACTGCCAATACCTTGTGCTTAATTGGATTTTGTCATAGGAGGATTTTTCCCTGTGTTCTTGCTCTAGTCTCAATTTTTAACAGTCCTTATATGCTTATGCCATTGAAGGAGTATCTCTTTATACTATTGTTCTCTCTTAATCACTATTTTGCACATGATTCATGGTGTGTTGGGTAAAGTGGGTGGTTTTCTAGTCTCCTGACCCAGCCTCATACTTAGGTAAGTCCTGCGTATCTAGACCTTCAGAATGGAGCTCTCTCATTTTTCCTGCCCATCCTCACGGTAGCCAAATTGTTCCCTTATTTCTGTAGGAGAGTAGGGGGACTTGGGTGGGAGAGACTACATATATTTCCCCCTGTGCATCATATCATCTCAAAATCCTGAGTCCTAGCAGTCTTTTTTCCTCTCTCCTGTAGAATATAGATTTTGTTTTAAGTCTTCTTTTGGTTCCAATTTACTCCTGCCTATTTCTATTGACAGGAGTTTTCTTAGCACTTCTGCATAGTTTATTCAAAGTTTCTATCTAATAATGATGCCTGGATCATTTATAAATCTGGTTTTCCTGGCTACTTTACACCTTGGCAGTGGGTTGCTTCCCTCTCTGAGCAGCAAAAAGCACTGCTATTGCTTATTACTCAATACAAACTTTCTGGTTGGGACAGACAGGTTTTGGTTCTATTCCTTCCTCCTTTCCTTTTCCTGGGACTGGAAGTAGGTGGGGTTTTAACCCCTCTTCCAGAAGCAAACTACTTTGCTTTTACCTTCTCCCATGGGCAGTAGTTCTTTGCCTGGGTGCAAGGAGAAGAAGGAGTCACCCATCCCTTTCCTGGGAACATATGACTTTTACTTCATTTGAGAGAAATATGAAGATGCACCGTTGAGGGTGTTCACTTAGTTTTCCTCCTCTTCCCTGGATACTTTTTATGAGCATAAGTGGGCCTGTAAATTTAAAAACTACTTAGAAATTATGGACTTTACACATATCTGAATTCCTGGGGATTCTACTCTGTCATATTAACTTATACTTGGCCTTTTAAAACGTATTAAAATTTGGGCTATTTTCTCCTTACTGGCTGTAATTGACAGTCACCTCTCTTTCATAATCTTCCCAAGGTGAAATGGTTTATTTGTCTAATCTCTCTTTGGAGGGAGTTTCTCAGCCTTTGAAAATAAGATTCTGTGATTAGAAGCCTCATCTCTTTAAAAAGAGTAATGTTTTCATAGATTTTGTTGTTGTTTTTGTTGGTAGAGTAAAATGACATTCTCTGGCAGCTTTCTACATTTTAAGCAAAAAGGGAGCCAACCAGTATTATTTTATGTGAGAAATCTGAGACTTGGAGAGGCCAAGTAACTTGCCCTATATCATAATCTAATAAATGTTATGGCCAAAATTTAAGCTCTGGTTTCTCTGAAATAAAAGCCTATTGTCTTAAACATCATACTGCAATAGATCTTGTGTAATCTTTTCATCAAAAGAACATATTTGAGGTGTCTAATTAATTCTAGTCAGACCCAACTGTTTTTCTTTTTATTCCAAAGAAGCACTGAAAGCAATGTTAAAATTATTCAATGAGTCAATACATTTTCTATACTAAGTGCAACTACAGTACAAGATTTTTTTTTTTCTTCAAGTGAGTATGCCTAGAAAATCTCAGCCCTTCTCAGAGACCTCAGCTGTTTTGGAAAGTAAATGCTCAGCACTTTTGCCATTATTAAATAGGGTTGGATAATTCTAAAAATTTCGACTAGCTGCTGCCTTGTAAAAACTGCACAAGCAAGCCCAATGAGAACATCATGTGATCACAGGAGCTTGGGCTTAAAAAGAGAGGACAGCTTCAGGGTAGAAGAATTCCTCATCAGATTCAGAAAGGCAATGGAGGGGCAACTCAGATGGGATGGCACAACAGAAAGTAGCTTAGTAGGAACTGATATTGTTACCAGAGAAAGTATCAAAATCAAAGACAGAAGCAAAGATAGAAGCTAAAGCACAGAGAACCAGGTCAAGGAAGGAGGACAGAATTGGGCTTTTGAAAGAGGTGGAAAAGTGATTTGGAAGACATCTATAAATGTAAAATATATCCTTGTAGTCACCTGCAGAAGCCATCCTGGTAGTTAGGAACCTGTGAGAGTATGATATGCAGCCAGATGGCCCTCACACCTTGGCCAGACATGTCTTTATACAGTAAATTCTCCCTCATAAACCACTTTCTCATATTATCTTATTTGAAATTCATGGCAATCCTATGTAGCAGGGACAGAAGATATTGTTAGTTCCATTTTGCAGATGAAAACCCTGAAACAGAATGTTCATAATTCATCATATTTTCCAACCATACCTGCACTTGTAGATCATGATACAAACAACAATGCTGTTTTTTCATCAGTCTGATCATGCATATTTATGCGTGTATATTCACTTCCAAGGTGTCTACAGAGTTGCACACACTCTCCGAATGTTGCTTAGATATATATAAATGTGGTTACTTTTTAAAACCGCAAGAAAGCCATTAATGATTCATTCTATTTAACAAATTACAATACGATAAAAGGGAAGAAATTTAAAAGGAAAGAAATCTCTCCAAAGTTCAAGCAACAAATTTTCATGTGATGTTGAGAAAAGCAAAATGTTTTACAGCTTTTAGAGGCATAAATCAAAACCTTCCAACCAACACTTACAACCATATTGAGGTTTTATTAAAGTAAAAAATAATCTGCAAATTCATTACTTGGATGATGACTAGGACTAGAAAGAAAGGAAAGGCCTGCATGTGGTAAGTGGAAGGTACTGATGAATATTTGGAACATTCTTTTCTTAAGCCCCTCTATAAAGTATTTTCCTACATCATCTTTAAACTGCACAGATGGGTTTATGAATCTGGCTTCGTCACTATAGTAGGATATTCTTAAAGGCAGAGACTGGACGGATTCACTTTCTGTATTCTAAGTGCCCAGCAGAGTTCCTAGATGCAGTAAATGTTCAATAATATTTGGTGAATAAAAGAATGGTGCCATCACCAAAACAAACATACACACACATGTACCTATACTCACATAATAGTAGCACCCATACAATTCCATGTATGTATACAATTTCATATATACCTAATCCATATGTATGTATATGCACACATATTTTAATATATATAATGGGCTACATATCATTATATATAATATGGAATCATATAAGTGTTGTTACTATGTGTGTATGTGTGTGTGTACTCATACAAAAGTATGCTTTGTACACGTGCGTATATAAATATACATACACATATAGTCATTTTATCTTTGAATTTTTCACGTTATGTTTTAATCTCAAATAAGCTTTAGTGAAAGTGAGTTATTACAGTGAGAATAACTGATTTTAGTCTTGACTTATGAGAATCTCAATTAAAAATGTAAGTCTGATTCACAGCATGTCAAATATATATTTTTTTATGTAATACAAATTATTTTGGAAGTCCCTGATACTTTTCATTACCTGATCACAATTACAGATAATTCACAGTTATTATAAACTAATCACAAAGCTGTACATTCCTGACGCCACAAGACCTCCAACCCACTAGTCAGCTAAAACCACTTTCTGATATAATCTGCACTATGACCCTGGTGGCTGTCAGCTCTTTCCTGCTTCCCTGCAGCTTGACAGGGCCCCAGTAATGATTTGCCTATGCTATCTTATGTAGTCCAAAGCTTGACTGAGGTCTTGTTCTGATTCACAGGAGAGTGCTGAACAAAGTTTGTGTGGAATAAACTGGATGCATTCAGGAAAATATTTTTCTTGTTCATTCATTTACTTCCTCATTCTCAAATATTGAGAAATATTGAGCATCTGCAACGTTACAGATACTGAATTAAACTTTGGGATCACAAAAGCAAATGAAGCACAAACCCTGTCTAACTGCTGCTGAGGTTTCCACAGTGACATTTTCTTTTCTTTCTGTTTTTTTTTTTGTTTGTTTTGTTTTTTTTCTGAGATGGAGTCTTTTTCTGCTGCCCAGGCTGGAGTGCAGTGGTACAATCTCAGCTCACTGCAACTTCCACCTCCTGGGTTCAAGAGATTATCCTGCTTCAGACTCCTGAGCAGCTGGGACTATAGGCCCGCACCACCATGCCCAGCTAATTTTTGTGCTTTTAGTAGAGATGGGGGTTCACCATGTTGGCCAGGATGGTCTCAATTTCTTGACCTTGTGATCTGCCAGCCTTGGCCTCCCAAAGTGCTGGGATTATAGGAGTGAGCCACTGCACCCGGCCGTGACATTTTCTTAAACCCCAACTTACACAGAGTGTTTTCAGAGTGGGATTGTACACGTTCCAAAAAAATGTATGATGACATGTAACACAAGTGATTTTGTTTAATAATTTTGACCACCAAAAATCCACTTTGAAAAATGAATCAGGTACAAATATACAACATTTAATGACAGAGAAAAAAAATGCATACAATTTTTTAAAGAAATATTTCATCCTTTGAAGAATACTGAGAAATTTGAGTTCAAAGGTGATGTGAGCATGCTTCAATCATGACTATACACAACAGAATCTGTACTCAGCTTAGTATTGGCCACAGAAGTTATCTTCCCCTCATTTAAGCTAAGACCAGAACTCCAAGGCTGAGGCTTGACACAGGTATACCATAAATGAAGTGTTAATGAGATGGAAATTCTCCAAGTTGCTTTTGAGTCTCACTGTATATCAATGTAGACCTGCCTAAAATATATAAGAACTGAGAATCCTTTTGAAATGATTCCAACTCTTGAGTCTGAAAACTGAGCTGGGAATTCCTTTGTAACAGTCTTGTGGGTTATTTTGGCACTTTGGTTTATAATCCTAGCTGGACTCCATCTGAAGTTCTAAAGTCCATAAAATAAGAATGAATGGACAATGTAAATAAGCAAATTTGAGAAACTTCAGACCCTACTTGGCTGAATGTTTCTGTTAATCTACCTTGTCCGTGCTGGTAGAACTGCCATTTTCCCATAACTCCTTTGTAAATAAGAAATTTTTCTTTTCATCAGGCAGGGGATCTTTCTCTTCAAAGGCTGTGATGCATTGTGCTATATTGAAATTAAATTGTTTGGATATGTTTTGCCAAATTCTGATAAAACTATGATATAAAGCATATTATCTTTAATCAAAGGTTACTTTTATTTGCAGATTTTAAGGGCAACAAAAATTTTATTTGACTGGTTCCACAAGTTCTAGTTTAGCATACCTGTACATTTTTATTGTATCCTGGGATCAGGCATAAATCAACTGATTTCCCACAGACAAATAAAAGTGGTGGAGTAATATCGTTCCTGGAATTTAACACTTGACGGTCAGGAGGTCACACATGCTAAGTTGCTCATTTATGCGCCTCTTAAAGTTTAAGTCTGTGGGCAGGAGACATAAAGCAATGTGACTTACTATATCAATGAAGAATGTATTGTTCTTTTTCTTTGTGTTGATAAAATAACAGGGTTGGAACAGCAGCTCACACAAGAATGTCGTCAGAAACATCAGTCATTTCTTCAAATGTGCTTCCTTTATGATTCTCTTTATTATTACAATTATCAGTTTTAAACAATGAGATTTATTAAACATTTTTTAAGTGGGGAAGATAGAATTAGTGTGTACCATTGACATATTAGCTGGCATCTCCCAGCCTAACTTTGCATCCTCCTGCCCAAACTGATTTTACAGTCCCCATGTTCAAGATGGTAAACTGGAGAGGTAGCCATTTGACGCACATTTAACTATGACATGAGTTAAGTGATATTTTCACAGCTTTCCATGTAAAGGAATATGATGAGAACAAAGTTATGTATAAACAAAGTTCATTTATGTAACAAAATTGTATTGCGTTCCCAGCATGTAACTAGTACTAAACACTTTCTTACACATTATCCCCTTTTCACATGTTCACCCACTTAAAATTTGACAACATTCTTCAGGTTAGTATATTAAGGCTTAGAAAAGTTTTGACTTGCTGAAGACACATAGCTAAAACAGAAATGAGTCAAGATTTGAATTCATACCTCCTAACTCAGCATCTAGACTTTTCTTCTCTGGAGAGTGCCTTAGAAGCCTAAGCTGATCATATTTCATTAAACTTTGAGCCATTTTTAGCCCAAGGCTCCAGTTTCTTCCTTTAGAAATATATCTCTCTTCAAATGCACCTGGAATTTATAGGTGAAGCACTGGCAAATTAATAAAGGAAATCACATCAGTGCCCTAAGAAGGGCAGGCCAAGAGTGGTGGTAGGAACCATAAAAGCAAGAAAACCCCTGCAGCTTTATAACAGTCCACATGCAGTTACTTATTTCAGCATTTAAAGCCTTAAACCCTTGTCCCTTACCTAGTGGCCTCACTGACTCCAGCAACAAAGAAGGAGGCTGGGCATGGTGGCTCACACCTGCAATCCCAGCATTTTGGGAGGCCGAGGCGGGCGGATCACCTGAGGTCAGTAGTTCAAGACCAGCCTGGCCCACATGGTGAAACTCTAACCTTACTAAAAATACAAAAATTAGCCAGGCATGGTGGCACATGCCTATAATTCCAGCTATTCAGGAGGCTGAGACAGGTCATTTGAACCTGGGAGGCAGAGGTTGCAGTGAGCCGAGATCATGCCACAGCACTCCAGCCTGGGCAATAGAGTGAGTCTCTGTCTCAGAAAAAAAAAAAAAAAAAAAAAAAGGCAAGGCCAGCCACAGTGGCTCATGCCTGTAATCCCAGTACTCTGGGAGGCTGAGGCAGGCAGATGGCCTGAGGTCAGGAGTTCAAGACCAGCCTGGGCATCATGGTGAAACTCCAGCTCTATTAATAACACAAAAATTAGCAAAGTGTGGTGGCAGGCGCCTGTAATCCCAGCTACTCGGGAGGCTGAGGTAGAAGAATCACTTGAACCTGGGAGGCGGAGATTGCAGTGAGCCGAGGTCACACCACTGCACTCCAGCCTGGGGCAACAAGAAAAAAACTACATCTAAAAAAATAAATACAAAAGGAAGAAGGTAGAAGGAGGAGTTTTCTTCCCTCCATATTAAGGAGGAAAGCTTCGTTGCCAGGACTTTCCTGTAGGCAAACCGAAAACTGAAGCTCTTTCTGTTTTTCTATGCAAAGAGCAATGCTGAACTTTCCGAGACCTGGCATAATGCAGTCACATGTCTTGTTTTTGCATTCAGAATATTGTCTTTTCAAAGTCCTTCAGAATATGTTAAGGGGCTTTCACTATATATCACAAACCATGGTTTAAATTTCAAAGCATTAGATAAAAATGACCTTACACTGCATTTGTAGATGTCACTCTCAAGCCATCCCAATGTAGTTTCCATGGGAACTAATATACATCAAAGGAGAAAGAGAGAGAAAGAGACACTGTAAGATCAAATTTTTAGTTCCTGCCTCCTCTTTCTTTGGGAAAACCAAAATGAGCCCCATGTTAAATGCTGACGAAATTAGATACTGAATCTTAACTTCTATGTGAATGCAGCTTTTTTTTTTCCTCCTAAGAAAGACTACTACCTATACGGTCATGCAAAATTTTTCCAAAGAGTCCATCCATATAATTTATAAGTTGTATTTACAACCTTAGAAGGCACATGTGCTTATTTAGGAGGAGTGTCAACATCATCCATTATTACCGTTGTTTTGAAGTTGCTTTCAGAATTATTATGATTACACAGATTAAAACTTGTTGAGAATCCGCTCTATGGCAACCAGGAGTGAACGTGGTTCATGAATGAAACTTTGTAGTCACATAAGAACACATTTCAATATTGTGTTCTGTTGGTATAATGTCTTTCATAGTCATATGCCAGACAGTATAACATGAGTAGTTGTCATTAAATTCCCATCCAAAAAGAACAGTTACCAAACAGCATTGTTAAAAAGAGCACATTACAGCTATTATTCTTAAATCCAATACCACATACCAAGGCCAACTTTATCTATCTCTGTCTCATAGGACTCACCTGGGTTATAAAATACATTCAATACTTTAATCGGAGGATGGTTGGAGAGAAGTAATGACATATTATATTCTCAATTATAATTGAGAATGGTGATATAAAATGTGTTTGTAGCCTGTAGACAATTAACCAGAAAAATAGTCGATCATGTGGCTTAAAATAACAATTAATTTAAAAACTCAAAAGTTTTAAAAAAGATAAACAATAGTATTATATGTCTTAATATATAACTGTAAATATTTATTAGATAATAAACATTGTAACTACTATTATACTATATTTATAATAATATAGAGTATATAGTATTATATTTGTAATATGTATAATATTATATTTATATATGTATAAATATATAATATATTATAAAAAATATAAATTAATAACTATTATATTTATACTTATAATAGTAGTTATAAAGACAATTTGACAAATAAATATTAACCATTTAATTTGTATTAGTCACTACCCCATGGATTGTTCTTTTATCTAATACATTTCATTCTAATAATTCTGTTAATTAGGAATTCATGTTCCCATCCAGCAGATTAAGACACTGAAGCACAGGAAGGTCAAATAAAGGACTGAAAAATTCTTGTAACTTCTAAGTGAATCAGGCAGTTTCTAAAACCTGCCTTCTTAGCTATTACGCTATAAATATCTGAACAAATTATTCATACTGAACTTACGAAGATCATGATGAAGAAAATACTATTTGCAACATTAATTACCAAATCATTTATTCCTTTCTGGAATCATTTATTCAATATCATTTATTTGCAGATTGTAGGTACCAGACATTGGGAAATTCAGAATGAATAAGAAAATGGAATAAACAAAGGGTTATGAAAAAACCTCGGGTTATTCATTTTTAAAAAGAATGGCACTTAGGTGAAAAGAAGCAAAAAAAATACACAAGGCCTTGAACATTCTAACATAGTGAGCAAGTCACACCCAGCCAGGTCCATGAGAGTGGATGACAGGACATGCTGGCAAGGAACATGGGAATGAAAAGGACCTGAAATGCAATTCTAAAGGTTTCATCTAAAAGAAATGGCGACTTGGCAGATGTTTTTTAAATTCAAGTGTAAATAATCTGATAAGTATTTTAGAAAGCTGACTGGATGGTATAAAGAGGGTAGATTAGAGAAAGAAAACATGGGTGGCAGGGAGGTCTATGAGGGTTTTTGTGATGGGTCGAATGGTGCCCTCCCTGGAGATATGTTGAAGCCCTAACTTTTGGTATCTGTGAATGTGACTTCATTTGGAAATAGGATCTTGGCAGATGTAATCTATTTAAGATGGGTTCATTAAGGTGGGCCCTAATTAAATATGACTGTTTTCCTTATTAAAAAAAAGGAAAAAGAGAAACAGGGAGAAGAATGCCACATAACAATGAAGGTAGAAATTGGGGTTACATAGCTACAGGCCAGGGAATGAAAGGATTGCTGCCATCACCACTGCTGAGAGAGAGGCACAGAACAGATTCTCCCCAGAGCCTTTAGAGGAGGAAGTGCGGCTCTGTCAACACCTTTTCTGAGTTCTAGCCTCCAGAACCGTGAAAGAATAAATTTCAACTACAGTACTTTTTACATGACAGCCCAAGGAAACTAATACAAGTATTAGTGGGATACTTCTTCAACAAATAGCACTTGAATTAAGGCACTGGCAGTAAAAATGGAGAGGAGGAGGTATGTGGTAGACCAGGGATACATTTTCTAAAGGACAAAGGAAGCAATGAATCACAGAAACAGAATGATGGAGCCACAAGGAATGCCTTAAATGGTAACAGGATACATGCTTGAATGTGAATGGGGCCCATTTCCACAAGCCTCCAAATCTCCTTCTACTTACCAATCAGGGATGGGAGGACTGGTTAAGAAGAAAGGCCCTTTGAGAGCACAGGTCTCTCCAGCAGCCTGTCCAGTCCTAAGAGTTCTCAAGGCCAATCTTGGAGGTGGTTTAGGAGAGAAAATGCAGGACCCAGGATTTCAGTTGCCAAGCCAGAGAGCAGGGGACCCAGGATGAAGATTGGCATTCATTTGATTTTTCCATCTTCTGATATAATCCTCACATTTTAGTAGCATGTCAAAGAATGTATTAGAAGTGAGAAACCAGAAACAATAAGTCTAACCTAGTCATTCTAGAATTGGGAGGTAATAGAAAAGAGAGAAATGGGAAAGTTGCTCAAGTGCAAGGCCAGCGAATCAGAGAGAAAAGACTCAAAGCAGCAGAACAAAGCTTCAATAAAGAGATACTGCGACTTGGAGAGATGGCCTTTCGTCCTTTGTTCTATTACTGGTCAGAGGATGGGGAGCACACCTGAGCCTGAGACAACAGCTCTGCTAAGTGCCCTTGAGAGGGCACGGTGGGGTCAGCACCAAAGCCAGACCACTAAAGAAAAAAAGAAAGAAAGAGAGGAGTGCAGAGGAGAAATGAGAATGGCAGAAAAAATAATTTTTTAAACCAAAAGGAACCAGAGAAGAGCAGAAGTGCCTCCAGGATAAAGCGTAGCAGGCAGTTAGGGAAAAAGGGCCGTTAGCTACTTTGAAGTTCTGACTACATTAGAAGGCCTCACAAGACAGTCGGTGCTTGCACGGGCTGGTAGAGAACTTTTCCTGTGTATTGTTCTTCTGAATTATAAATCACTGACCTCTTTATGATTTCTAAAGGGAAAATGACTTCAAGCTTCTTAGAGTTCCCCAAAGGCATTCTCTATACTCAATATAATGTGGGAAGCCCTGGGTTTGTCTTTGCGCATTTCATCTGCAGTGACCTGAAATCTTCATAACCCTCTTCCTTTTTCTACTTATCAAGGGGTGGTTGGCAATAAGGATGGGTGGAAGAGAAAGAAACCCAGCATTTAGGAAGACAGCATTTAAACCATTGGACTGTATGTTCTGTGACACTGAAGACTGACAACATTCTAAAGGTAAATGTAACCGTGCATCATTTTGGGATTCTCAGATATCTTGTACAGTCTATTTTATTCCTCTAAACATGGAGACTATAAAGCTGTGTGGAAATTAATTCATTCAACAAACAGGTGATAAGTGCTCATCATGGCAACCATATCATAACAGCTAACCTGCTGAATGAGTATCACACATCAACCACTATACTGAGTGCTTTGCATGGTTTACCTCATTTAAATATCACAAATAATGCTATGAAATAGGTGCTCTTGTTATGCCCATTGACAGATGAAGAAACTGAGGCCAAAGTCCCGTAACTAAAATCTGGCAGAGCCAAGTTAGAACTCAGATAATATTACTCAGAAGGCCATGCGCTAAACCTCTTTATAACATATCCCTGTATTATATCTGCATTAGGCATAGAAGATTCAAAGGTTACAGGTTTCAGAGAAAGGAAGGGTTGATGAGGGTTAGTTAGGACAAGCTTTAGGCAAAAGGTGATACATGATCTTAGCCTGGAAGAACATGCAGATTTGAGTCAGCAGAGAGTGAAATCAAGGGCTCCTTGGTAAGGAATGGGAAAGCACGGGAGTGTAGTCTGAAGTCAACATAAGACAAAGGCATTGTAGCTAATGAGGAGACAATTTTGACCAGAATGGTGGCCCTACGAGCAGTAAAAGAAGTCTGAGAAATCTGAGTTAGTTACAGGGGAGAAGTGTCGGACATGTTGGAAAATAGAAAATAATGGCAGTTTTCTTAGTCTAACCAAAGTGTTGAAGGTAACAGCAGTGGTACACAGGATAAATTACACCTAACAGAAAGCCTGGCACCCAAGGATTTCAGCTAGGGTTTGTAGGAAGATGGAACTATATGAAATGTGTTCTAAAGGAAAAGTGATAGGATTTATTCTCTGTGACATATTGAAATAAAGTATATGAACTGATTACACCAACAATAACTTTATTGAGCATATATTATGTCCTATAGTGGTTTACATGTAATCATGGATTAATTTGCATAATAGCACCATGATTCAGAATTAAACTAAGGCCTGTTCTAATCCTAGGATTTCTTTAGTTACCGATCGAAGATAACGAAAACACTAATTCTTTAAATAATGTTGCATTATGGGGGAATTACGATACCATTGACAAGAGTGAAATAGTTTGGAAGTTTAGGAGAAAATGACAATTCTTACTGAAGGCAAATAAATCATTCAGGGGCAGTGTAACTCATTAGGTAATAATATCTATTATTATTATTTATGTTGCTTCAACTGTGAATTAAGATCTCCCGCAGATACCAAAATCTGTGGTTGCTCAAGTCCATGATGTAAATTAGCCTGCCTTGACTACCCTTCTCTTTATAATTATAATAATTATTATTACAGCTAATTACTGCATGCTTATTATGTACCAATGTTCTAAACATTTCACATGCCATAGCTCAGTTAAGATAGTAATAATTATAGTGTTCACTATTACAACAGTAAGAGTTTATATTTACAGTGCTGATGGTGTTCCAGACACTGATATGTTTTTAAATAGATTAACTCATTTAATTACAAAAACCACATGAAGTAGATATTAATATTTTACCTTCACTTTACAGTTGAGGACACTCTGGTCCAGAAAATTTAAGTAACTTAACCAAGATCACAAAACTAATGATTGGCTGAGTCAAGAGTGAGCCCAAACTCTGGCTGTAGCTTCTATTCTCTTAACAACTGATCTACAAGATCATGAGCTTTGGGGTCAGGCAGGTCCGGATTGCAATCCCAACCTTGTTAACTTACTGCTTGTGAGAACTTGAGTATGCTCCTTTTGTGTGTCTAAGTCTCAGTTTTCCCATAAGCAAACTTAAAGATAACAATAGTCATTTTCATGCAATAATTCCTATGAAGATTAAGCTCTCCTACCCTTCTCTGTGCTTATCACAGTGCTTCAAAACAGAAAGTCTTCAATGTGTGTTTTACTAATGAATGAATAAATGAATAAAGCACTTATCATCCATGATGTGCAATTAACATTTTACTGTATGCTACTTTGTATTATTTAACTTTTCTGTGCATGTACTTTTCTTGTCAATCCAGCTAGACTATATGCATGCTAGGAGTAAGCCACATGCTTTTTACTTTAATATGTACCCTTGTTCTCTGAACTATGTGCACATAGAAAGCTTTTCATAACAATGACTCCTATGAATGAAGCATTCATTATGGCGCAGACATTGTGTTAAGTGTTTAGTCTTCATGGCAACCCTGCATAGTAAGTACTAATGTTAATTCCAACTTACAGAATAGGAAAGTATGCCTTAGTGAGCTAGTGATTTTCCAATAGTCGCACAATTAGTCCATACAGAGTTAGGGATTAGATTGAGCTCTACTTATCTATAGAAGTCCTGGGCTTAGCCACCATGCAATACTAGATTGTTAAAGCCCTGATTGTGGGTGATTAAGATGTCAGGGCCCATTATCACCTGCCTTTGGAAGGAAATTTCCTGCATCTGAAGTTCTTGTCTATTTGGCCTTCTTGGCTCAACCACTCAGTTCACAGCTTTTCTGTGGATTTCTCCTCTTAGCACTTCCTTAACAGGCAAAACCCACGTAACCAAGTCAGGGATGCCACAAACAGTGGTTGCTGCTGTGGCTGGCCCGTGGGGCACGAAGGCTGGGACACTCATGAGCCCCATCTGTCATCTCAGTATATTATGGCTTCAGCATCCTCTTTGCTTAACAACCTCTGGCTGATCCACTGTGAAAATTGTGTGCAACAGTCTTCAGCATTTCTAATTTCATACCTGTGGTGAAGTAACCTTGTGACTGGTTGACGAGAGCACCTTTAAAGCTCACAGTGGAAAAAGCGTTGGCTTTTAACCTTCTGCAGAACTGTTTTTAATACTTCCTGCAAGCTGTTACTGGTGCCTTTATTTAGGCTGTATTTCTTCATTTCCGCATCTATGTTTAGCAGTTATATAAAGGAGCGAAATGGGTTTAATGGCCTCAAGTGGCAAAGCAGTGACATGTGGGCCTCCTTGGAGCAACAAAAGGTCAAAAGACTATGGAGGAGACTTCCTGTTTCCCAGTGACTAGGAGTCAAATTTCTTTTATTTGTCTGAGTCAAGGGAAAATGATGTTCCTTTGAAAGTCTCATCTTGTAGGTAGGGTATAACAGAGTAGGGAGGTGGAGAAGGTTCCTTAAAGGGCCATGCAGATAATCGCATCTGTTGATTTGTCTTATTGTGGGTTATACAGACTTACACTCCTTTTCTGGAGAAGGGAGGGTTTTAATTAAAACTAAATTGATATCCACTAGGTCTGGGCATGTACATAATCTAGAAACTGTGGGCTTTTCAAGGCCTCCGCATTCAGAATCTCAAGAAGTCCTACGGGTGCCAATTGATCCATCTTGGAATCACTCCCCTCTGCTCGCATGGGACTTGCCTTTCCACCCTCCTTCCTTAGCACATTCACCAGTCTAAGTATGAGCCTTAAGTAAGGAACCCTTGTCTGATTCCAGCTTATTTCTCTTATTGACTCTGTGATTTCAATAAGATATTTGACTTTATAAGCTCTGTATCTTCATCTGAAGAAGGAGGTGATAATGAAATATCAACCTTATGAATTTTTTGTGCAGAGTAGAAGGACTAAGTATATATAAAATGCTTTGGATAGTTGTTATCTAACCTCAAAATTTAGATTCACATACCTGATGCACAGTAAGCCAAACACTGACACATTCAGCACCTCGGAGCAGAGAAAGGTTTATTCAATTTGGCCAAAGTGAGGGGGCAGGAAAGATAGTCTCTCAAGTCCAACCTTCCTTTAAACCTAATCGGGGGCTTTTATGAGTCATGTAGGTATGCAGGAGAGGAGATGGGATACCTCGAATATCAAAGCTGTTTATGTCCCTTGGCCTGATCAAACTTCTGGATGCCATCAAGGAGATTTGTGTGACCTAAGGTTCATTCTTCTTCGTCTTTAAAAAAAAAAAAATATTTATCAATCTTGTAGGCCAGGGGTGTAAGGATATGAAGTTAATTAAATACTAGTGACTACCTTCTACCAAAATGACTGCATGCAAGCATGCAGGGAGGCAGAAGAAGAAAAGGAAAAAAGAAAATTACGTAAAACAAACATCTTATGATTCTTATAATAAAGACTCAGTTACATAGTAACATTGTGCACTCTAAAGTCCCAATGAATGGGTGCTGTTAGTACAGGCAGCTGGTGTATTTTTCCCTAGACCAATCAATCTTGCATTTCTGTTTCAAGGCAGCCTGCACAAATTCTCTGAAGAAATTCTCAGCTTATTCATAGTAGAATCAAAATAATCAGTAAGAGGAAAATTTATTCATAAATTCTTAATCAAAGCTTCCTGTGTGCCCACCTGAAGCAGTATAAGCACTAAAACCATCTTATTTTTACCATCTATTAAATGGGACCAAAAATTCAATACTTTTACAGTTGTAGTATACAATTAAATCATCTTCTAAATCCAATTATCTCTCCTTCTCTTCTCCTTTCATAAATCCACCTCTCTACATACAACAACAAAACTTCCTTTTGGTTCTGGCCCACAACCTCCTGTGTATACCTCGTTTGTAAAGAAGCTCATCTAAAGTCAACCAGCAAACGATGGGCCCTCCAACTAGGATAGACTGTCACCAGCCCTAAGCTGCCAGGCTTCCTTTGAGTCTCTGTCATTGTTGAGGTATAGGGACTTGTGACCATTTTGCCATGGCTCTATGTTACTGAACCAGTTGGGGTATGGGTGATGGGGAGGGAGGGATGTGGGTCCTTTCCATCATTACAGTTATTTTTGAGTATTGTCTTTATTTTGTAAAATTTCCTATCTTAGTCTCTGCCCTGGTCTCTGAGCAGATCCCAGGCCATTGAGGAGAGTTCAGGTATGCCGGCATGTTTTGGTGTTTTTCTAATGCCAAAGTAATACTTGGCCCTTTGAATTCACAGGTGTTCTAATTATTATCCAGTTTTGGTACTGACCCCTCCTAAGGAGGGAACAGTTGTCCTTTGGTATCCATGAAGGCTTGGTTCCAGGACCTCCATTGGATACTAAAATCCATGGTTGCTCCAGTCCCTGACATAAAATGGTGTAGTAATTGCATATAACCTATGCACATTCTCCCTTTTCCTGTAAATCATCTCTAGATTACTTTTAATAACTAATACAATGTAAATTCTATATAAATATTTACTATACTGTATTGTTTAGGGAATAATAAGAAATAAAAAATCTACATATGTTCTTACAGATGCAAAATTTTTGAATATTTTCAATCCATGGTTGTTTGAACCTGCCATGTGGAACCAAGGGCTACAGAGGGCTGATTGTATATAGAAAAATGAAAGAATATTCTTTGACCACAGCAGGGGGCTACTGGCATTTGGAGATAGAGACAAAAATGTTAAATACCTTGCAATGAGAACATTAATAAACAGTGAAAATTGTCACGCCAATGCTTCCTTTGTTGAGAAAACTGCAATTAATTACACCTTTCCTCTTTCCTGTTGGAGAAATTAACCAATCCTGAGTATCTCAGAATCAGCATCCTTCAAACTCAAATTTGAGTCTTGACTACTAAACATCTATAACTGTTAAGCACTTACTTTCTCATTCAATACCTCATTTGATCTCCTAAAAGAATTACAAGCTTCTTATTATTGCCCTTACTAATGGAAAGAATAAAGTCAGAGAAAACAAAGAATATATACCCATATTCTAATACTGAGACCAGCGCAATTCTACCACCTTATGCTGCTTCTATGACATTGGTTTTATAGCATGATCTGGATTGTTAAAAATGTTTAAGTTTGGGTCTTGTAACAATAGAAAGAGAACTATATAAAAAATATAGTAAGAATAAATGTAACTAAAACATATTGTAAAAATTAAAACTGGAGTACCTCGATTACATATATGAAAGAGACTTTGAAAAATGTTTAGGTGAAATTTTGTCTATGTACCTATGTTGACATCACAAAAAAACGACTTTCAATTCAAAACTCATTCCTTCTATATATTTTTCTCACATCTATTTTAATTAAAAGGTTTAACTTGAAGATTAAACTTTCATGTCCTCCTTATCTATTTGACCCTCTGGAATACTGCTGAGTAATGTGGCATTCACAAGAATGCTATTGTGTCCACTTACATGATTTAAAATGTATTCTCAATAGCCAAAGTGTCCTCCTGACTCTTTGAAATTCAGCCATCCTATGTTTCAGATGGCCTTTCACTCAGGTTTTTAAACCACTTTATAGACATCTCTTTTTTCTCCTTTATTTTATAAATTGGGAAATAGATCAGATAGAAGTTAAGTGGCATATAGAGGTCAATGGCAGATTACTGGAAGACCCAGGGAAAGGCATCACCCTGGACTCACCTAGAGTTATCCCTCAGATAATTTAACATTTCTTCAGAAGATTGAGGTAGCCTCTGAATGTAGGAGGTAGACTAAAAGATTGTTATTTTTTCATGAGGCTGCCTCAAGCAGATTCACAATTAATTCTGATTCAACTGGCATCTCCTGTCTGGCTGCCACAGAATATCTATATTGAAATCAGGTTGACTGTTCATCTTTTCTTTCTGTTACATCTGCTAGGGATCAATAGAGATAAAAATATTTGGAGCTTTGTGTTCAATCTAAGTTCCTGTATGCAGTTGCTTGATATAATGATTTTGTAAGGAAATAAGTAACCAAAGCATATTTGCAGTGTTTTTGATAAAGGACTGCTCTTCACTGGTGTCCTTCTCTCCACTACTAATTGACAAAACATCTTGAAGAAAATACTCATATGTTTAAATTATTCTTAAAAGCACTACTGGCATTAAAAAAAGACCAGTGTTTTGACAAAGATTCATATAACCATTTGGCTTTTGCAATTCCAGCTTTATGACAAGAACTTTCTAGATCAAAAGTCTGCAAATGATGGTCTAGAACCAAATCCAACAGCTGTCTGTTTCTGTAAGTAAGGTTTTATTAGAATACAGTCTTCCTTGCTCATTTACATATTGTCTAGGCTGCTTTCATGCTATGGCACAGTTAAATAGCTGGGATAGAGACTATACAGCCTGCAAAGTCTAAAACATTTACAACTTAACTATTTACATAAAAATGTGTCTACAACTGTTCTACATTAAACAATGTATCAGCCCTGGCAGATGTAAATAGTTACCTTGAGTATCTCATAGCATGTATGAAGTGTAATTTTCAAGGTCCCAAGCAAAACTTTCCAAAAGCCATTTCTCCAGACCACACACTATAGAGTCAGATCTATCGAGTTTTGAATTCTCTGAACAGAGCTTTCCAAATGTCAAACTGGTAAAGTAGATGATGACGATTTTGCTAAAAGATCACTCTACTTGCATCAGGGGAAACAAGCTAGTGGGAATATATTTCAGGACCTCAATTTTCCATACATTGCTCTAATTACTAGAGTACCATAGATGTATATCTCTGATTTACAGTCTGCCCAGTCAAGATTTCTGAATTTCTTGGCATAAGTTTGGTGGTACAGTATTACTTTGATTATGGCTTCTTATATCTGGCATAAATATATTCCCTTTGTGCATATTCTTTTTAGATACAGTACAAAAAAAGCACAACTCTTCCTTTTCTTCTCTCCTTTTACTTTAGAAGCAGCTGTGAAGTCATAATTATGTTCACTTCCCACTGGTAACTGGCAAACCCTTTATTTTTGAGCATTTGGAACTCACCAAGAATAAATAAAGTCCATTCCCTCCTTGAGGGGCTATTCTGCCATTTCATCTAGGATTTAAAAGTTTGCCTATTCCTACAACATCTATTGTTATAAATAGTCTTGTATCTTTCACAAAGCTGACTTTACAAAATAAGGTAAGGGGAAAAATGGGAAAATGTCAAAAGTATATAAAAATTATCATCTTTAAGAAAGATCAACAAATTTGCTAGCTCTTAAAAACTTATAATTATCACTGCTGGTTAATTGATATTATAGATTACCCAGTTCTGACACATAATTTTCTATCACAAAGAGGTTTTTTATCATGTTACATTGTGCTGTGCATTTAGAGACTTTTTATTTTATATTTACACATTAAAAAACTAAGGGCAGAAGTCTTGAAATATACAAGGATTTAGATAATGAATTACATTCTAAATTTAGAAACTATATCAGACAATACAGATGATTCATTGCAGAATTTGTAATTCTGGAAAGGCAAGTTTTGAGGACTTTTGTTTATAAATAAGCCAATTTTCTTGGCTCAAATCTGGATAAGTACCAGAAACATTAATGAACATTTCTTCAGCTGCACCCAGACCTTCAAAAAGTTCTGAAATGGAGTATGTTATTTATGTTTTATGGGAAGATGTGTTTAATGTTTGTAAATCAATTTGGATAATAACACTGATTTAAATGGAATGAGAGATGTATTTGTCTTTTAATGTCTATTATAATAACAATTGCCAAGAGCCTATGAAAAATTCAACATTTACT
Organism: Cacajao melanocephalus; assembly: GCA_963573385.1. Taxonomy (NCBI): domain Eukaryota; kingdom Metazoa; phylum Chordata; class Mammalia; order Primates; family Pitheciidae; genus Cacajao; species Cacajao melanocephalus. The sequence goes on along the minus strand of CAUYLG010052327.1, from coordinate 35,315 downwards.
TGTTGATTAGTCTGTTTTTGATTCACATATGCAATTAATTCTTAAATGAAGTCTTTTGGAGGCACTAGCCTCTCCTTAAAAGGCAACCCTGTTTGTTTGAAAATGTGAATAGACTATAGATTTGAGATTCTGGCTTCACACTTTGTCATGGGAAGCAACCTTGGATTTGGAATTTAATGGCTTCCTAGCTATCTGGCCTGTGAAGAAACGCTTCTGAGGGGAGACAGATGTTTGTCTGAAACTCTGTTGTTTAAAGAGCTGGACTCTTTCTGTAACAGCAGGTACAAAGATCAGAAAGAAAGATTGGGAGCCCAAATGAAGGCATTGGTACTTTGTAAACATAGACCTCATGCCTCAGTCTGGGCGGATTGATGATAATTCTACAAAGAAAAATGTAGCAAAGGAAACTTGGGAATGAAACTAAAAGACACAGTGTCTTAGTAAACTAAAATGAAAGTAAAGGGAGACTTTCAAAGCCCACTGCTTGGAAGATGGGTTTTGTTTTTTTTTTTTTGGATATTATTCCTTAAAGGATACCACACACAGAGGTCAACTCATGGAATTTACATTCTATAATTGATAACTTTTTGACATTCATTTGAAGTTTCCTTCCAGGAAAAATGGTTCAAGTAGCACTCTGGAATTATTTCATAATTAAGCAGCATTTTGCATGTGCCACATGCAGCCACCAAGTCTAAGGTGTTTTGTAGCCTTTCCAACTTTTCTAAAATCTCAAGTTTTCAGTATATTTAATATTTTCTTTAGAGAAAAAGACAGTGAAAGACAGGCAGTGTCTGTCTTTTTTTGAACATAGCAAATAGTCTCTGACCCAGATGACAAGTCTATTGGCTCTTATAGTAACTGCTGCAACCAGCAACCCAACAGCCACGCCACGTGGGCTTTGCCCTAAGACAATAGATACAGCCAAGAGGCAGACAAAGAAAACATGTGTAAAAACCATGGTAAATAATTAAATTAACAAATTAAATAAGTGAATAAAAATAAAGAACAAAAGCAAATGTCAACATGCATCAATTCTCCATCCAAATTATATACCTCATGTAATTTTTGTAAGAATTTTGTAAGATTTACCTTCTTACTTTATCGGCAATTGTTCTGGTTTGCAATGAAATAGTACCTGTAAGTGGCTTAATTGCAACTGTTGCCACTGCTTGAATATTGAATAGGAATTGGAATATTACATGATAATCCACAGGATCACCTTGCTTTCCTATAACTGAAGTTTCCCTCAATTCTTCCTTTCATTCATTCATTTATTCAACAAGCCTCCATTGAAAGTCTGCTATGCTTCACATTTTGAGTCCCCTTCCCTTAAGAATTGCAATTTATACATGCACAAGAAAATATCGTTGTTTTCACTTTCAAAAAATTGTTTCATTTCTGTTTTTAAAAAGATATCTTTTTTTTCAGATAGATGGGCTACCCTGTACATTTTTAACTTGGACAGGTACATTCTTCAATGTTTTGTGGGAGAACTGAATTTATCCTTTCGTTAACTTCAAAAGGTCAGGTATGTGCCTCAATCCTCATTTGTTTCTATTACAAACATCTTAGGAATCCATAAAGTTATATAAACTTTCAAATACTCTGATATTTGATGAGCAAATCTATGTCCATTCTGTTCATAACCTTTATGACATAACAAACACCAACCATTTTAATCTCTAAATTCCACAAATGAAGGGATCATTATCACCCACCAAGAAGCGGTTTACAAAGGTTTAACAATGTATAAACAATCTTGCTTGAAACCAATGAACTTTTATAATCTCTCTCTCTTTTTTTATTTTTTGCCATTATTTGTTAAAGAAAGTGACCCTATTTGATTGTGTCTTCATGTAATGAATTGTCTGTGAACTTTACTGTTTAGTCCTTGGAAGAATATTACTAGAAATCCAATTGCATTTTCTTCTGAAAGAAGGTTACAGAGTGTGACATCATGAGTGGAAGTATGTTATGGCTGAAGAGCCCATATTTCATTCATACTGCAATACAGCCAAGTTACATTGGTATATATATTCATCGGCCATTGAAACAGAGTGTTAAACAATATTTTTCTTTTGTCTAAGATACAATGAGTTAAGTTGTCATTAAAAAAAAAAACAAATTGAGAATCAGAAGAGAAAAATCAGAGCAAAGAAAGCAGTCAAAGTCTAGCACAAGGCAAAATGTTGCTATTTTTAAAAGGGCAACTTCTTCCTAAGATAACTGGTTTGTTCTTTGCTTAAAATAGTCATTGAGGGATATTCAATTGGGACCGGAGAAAAGGGAAGCCAGAATCATTCATTAGGTACGTACTTTGTGTCAGTTATAAACACTGCCTTTCAAAATTAAGTATGAGAATCTCCAGGAGGAGATTAGACTTGAGGAAACAAGCTCAGAAAAGCTAAGAATCTGGCCTATAGGCCAGGCACAGTAGCTCACACGTGTAATCCCAGTACTTTGGGAGGCTGGGGTGGGCGGATCACGAGATCAGGAGTTTGAGACTAGCCTGACCAACATGGTGAAACCCTGTCTCTGCTAAAAATACAAAAATTAGCCGGGTGTGGTGGCATGCGCCTATAATCCCAGCTACTCAGGAGGCTGAGGCAGGAGAATTGCTTGAACCCAGAAGGTGGAGGTGGCAGTGAGCCAAAATCTCACCATTGCACTACAGCCTGGGCGAAAAGAGTGAGACTCTGTCTCAAAAAGTAAAAAAGAATCTTGCCTATAGTCATCTGTGTAGTAAGAATACACCATGACTCTTACAGCTAACATATATTTTTAAATGGCAGGTATTTTGTATTTTAATTCTTAGAACAAATTAGAGAACTGAGATTTAGAGCAGCCCTCTCCTCTGCCTAAAATCACTCCAGATCTGGGCATTTAATCTCTTTGGTATGCCACTTGTTCCCACAAAACCAAACTAACAAGATTTTCTTCTGGTGTGTTCTTTAGCAAAAACATAGTCATCAGACATTAATGTGCTTGTTGCCAGCTTTTTTTTTTTTTTTTTTTTTTGGTGTTCCTTTCTCCCCTGAACTTCCAACTGATTTAATTTTCCACTTGTAGGTGGGTGTAGCTCAGAGAAGATCAAGAAATATTGCACTTCCTCCACCCAATATGTGGAACAAATTAAAATCTGTTCAATAGTTGTTTGTGTACCTGCAATAGGTAGGAGAGCTAAGGTCTGGGGATTCAAAGATGACAAACACAGTTTAGGCTGCTAAGCAAATACACAAGCTCAGCAATGGGATAGACAGGATCAAGTAAGCCTGAATGTGCTGTGCTATAATCTGGGCACAGATCACGTCCTCTTAATGCACAGAAAAAGAAATAACTCCAACAATGAGAGGAGAATGGATGAGAGGGGCTGAGGCAAACTTCCTGAAGCCCGTAACATTTGAACTGATCTGGAAGGATGATTATAAAGGATTTTAATTGACAAAAAACAATGGTGGAAGAGACTGCATGAGACAGTGCAGGAACATTCTTACGTTCTAATTAGAGTCTTATATTCTCATAGGACATTATCTTTACCAATGTAAAATGATTAAACAAGATAATAAACAAGGCACACAATGATCAAAAGAAAGGGGCTATGGGGATGAACATTCTGCCTTTAATCACTAACGGTGTGGCCTAAACTTCGGGGATTAACACTGTTCTATAAGACCCCTAATGATGCAATGGGGATAGAAGAGCTTCTCTGTCATCTGGGCATTCTTTATTGTTATCTTCACAAAGACTTAGGTATATGGAAGACTGGGCCCGGTAACTGACATATAACAAAGCACTTGATACATGATTTTATTTTTATCATTATTAGTTCTACCAATAATAATTATATACAATTAACAGAAATAATTCCTTTCCCCAAAATAATTCCTTTCCCCAAAATCAAGACGACAGAATTTTAATAGAAAATAAGGTTTTAAACTAAAGATGTTTTTCTTCACTAGTAGAATTTTTGACTCAGCTTGTGGCAAAAGGATTTGGGAAAATTAAGGAAGTGTTCTTGCATATTTCAAATCACGTGATGTAGTTGCCTACATATTCTTACATTCTTCGGTCATTGATCCATATTTCCACAGAAAAGGTTTGCAAGCTCAGGGCATTATACTAATGTCTAAGACATTCCATCTCCATTATGGGACTTTAAAATTATTCCTAGTGACAACAATATGGTTCTTTGGGTTATTAAGTAAAGCAAGGAATAATAAGAACAGGAAGAACACTATCTCGTTCGCTAAATAAATGATCGCTATTCCTTAAGAGCTATTAAACCAAATTCTATCAGGTATTTTTTAAAGATGTTTTTATTCTTTCCAATCATTTGCTAAATAAAAAGGAAGAAAAGCTCAAGAGTCTTTAGCAGAAGTTCTGTTCTGCAGCTCACAGAATGGGTTAACCCCAGCTGGAAAAATCTGGGGAAAGCATGCTAATCCTTGCCACGTTGGTGGCCCTATCTAACTGCTGCAGAAGCTGCAGCATCCAGGAGTGGCTTTCACTCCCAACTGGCTTCACTCTTCCTCTACGACTCTCATCCTAATGTTATTCAAAGAGAATTCCATCATTTGCCCTGATATAAGTGTCAGGCACACAAAGTCAACACACAGACATTCCTGTCTATCCCTAGCAATTTTGAAAGCTCCAGTATCTCTTTAGCACTGGTAAATCATTACCTGCTATGTCAATCCATATTTTAATTTGCATATACAGACTCTACTTTTATCTAGTGGTACTATTTAATTAATATGATAAAAACAATTCCTGTCTTCTGACTATACCAAGGAAAATTTCTTCTTTACTATACCACTTTAGAACACTTATTTACGACATAGTGGAAATACAATTACATCTTTAAGTTGCTAACTCATAACTGAGATAAAAAAGCATTGCTTCTCTGGGTTTATTTTGTTAGAGCTGTGTTTGTCATTTTTTTAAAAAAGGAAGCCTCTTCTCAGAAAATGTGAAAAAAAAAATCTATCTCAAGACCTTGCTGTTCTTGACTGTTCAAAAATTCTTTAAATAAAATATAATATGGGAGCTGTGTTCTGCATGTCAAGACCATTTCACTGTTGAGCCTTCACAGCCAGAAAACAGGCTCAACAAAATTAGACTTGAACAAAGTCACATTACTTACTCTTTGCTTTAATAAGGAGGTGATTATCATAAGACAAACCATGGGTACCCAGATAGCAGGTATAGATTCTTTTTTGAAAATTTAATGTAGATTATATTCACTATCTTCTTAAGATACTTATGCACCTAAATTATGTCTCTCTCTACATATTTTTGCATGAAACAGAGTATACAAAAGAAAATGAATGCAATGAATAGTAGTTTAATAATACTTTTACTTGAATTATTAGATTATTCATAAATAGCTTATTAGAGGCAGTAAAAGTTGACAGAGAACGACTGCAATATGAGGATGTGACGTAAATCTCTGGTATTTGGGAACAAATTTTCCTGTAAATCACACATGAAAGATGCAGCCATTCATGTTGGACAACTGCCTGGTGTTCCCAAGAAACATAAGGACAACCAAAGGTCACCTTGGTAAGTTTATACTGGACCAAAGACAATAAACTCATAAACAAAAAACAGATTTTTGTTCCGGAGAGAAAGATGAAAGCTTTTGAACAGTGCTAGTCATCACCAAGGAAACTGTGGTGGAGTAAAAAGTTTTAAGAAGATATAAACATAGAAAACATTGCAATAAATCAGCCTAACCTGGAAATGCATTTGGTGTCACACTGAATTTTCGTAGGTGTGGACAAATTACCTGTTTAAAGGCCCCACTAGGGATGAAGTGATCTATTCCCCAATTCTTCCATAGACGCACAAAAATACTAACTAATCTATTCATTGTATATTTTTAGAAATGCAGACATTTAGTGAGTTATGAAGCTTAACTGCTAGACACATTCATTAGATGTGAGCAGTTAACATGTAGTCATTTCTGTTGCCCTCTAAATTATCTTCATCACTCTTTTGAGACATAGCAGCTCATCCTAGGCCAATGATATCAACCATCACTATACTGTGAACTGTAACCCAGTATCTTTCTCTCAACACCTCCTCTCTTCTCAATTAAGGATGTTATACATTGAAGATGCTCTACTTTTCTCTCTGACTTTCATCACTTAAAACTTTGTTGATTTCACCTGAGGCAAACTGAAAAATATATTTAATCGTATTTCACCTTTCTTTCTCACTTCCAACTCTTCTCCAATTGCCTAACTAAAATTTCTATTCCTTTTCCTGTTTTTTTTTCCTACGTATTTCAGAAATGGCCCTGATTTGAGCAGAAAATATTAAGAACAATGCTAATAAAAGCACAGTCGCGTTTTTAAATGTAATTAATACAATTTTAAAAAGTTTTATGCTCAAACATTTCTAGAAATATCCTGAATTACATTTCCAAGGTTTTTATAAATATCTCAGCTATTTCTTTTTCTTCTCTAAGTGAACATTTTATCATCATACATATTCAAAATAAAGAAAATACTGTGTTCTTCAATTACTATGTTACCATACTATTGCTGTTTTAGTTCATTCAGCTATAACAAGGCTTACAAACAACAGAAATTTGTTTTACACAGTTCGGGAAGCTAGGAAGGTCAAGATCAAGGCACTGGCAGATCTGGTGTCTGGTGAGGGTCTACTTTCTGGATCATACCTGGTGTCTTCTCCTTGTGTCCTCACATGGTCAAAGGGGTGAAGGGTCTCTCTTAGAGCCCGTTTTATAAGGGCACTGATCTCATTCATGAGGGCTCTGTCCCCCTGACCTAATAATTACCTCCCAAAGTAACCACCTTTTAATACCATCCCCTTGAGGGTTAGGATTTTAACATATGAATTTGGTGAAGACACGAACATTTAGACCATAGCAATTGCCTTTTTCCTCATGACATATAAACTCTCAAATTATATTATATGTTAATTAGACTTTAGAAATTAGTTTCAAAAATCTAACTACAATGTTCAAACACCTAATTCCCTAGGAAAATTTTAGAAAATAACTGATTTCTAAGTTGGAGACATACTATACAACTGTATTAAGTCACAAATCTCAAATACAGTTTTTCTATTTGACTTCAGTGTCAAGATTCTTCATATTTTTGCTAGGCTACTGTTCATGTTCAAGTTATCTCCAATGACTATATAAAAATAGAACACAGATGAAAGCAAAAATAGAAATTGCACCACAAACATAAAACAAGTAGCAAACAGAAACTATCTCTGAGAAATGTCTTATAATTTTAAAATAAATTTGAAACTATATTTTTACAGAAATACTGCTTAAGAAATTAAATTGTAAAAAATAAGGGAATCATTTGAAGAAATCATTAATAAGATTAATGGAAAATAATTTACTCTCATTTTCTCTCTAGATGCCATGTCCAGCCAAATAAATGAGACTGAACTTCAAGGTTGTTGTTTTTCTTTCATTCTCATCAAAAGAAATGAAATTAAAAATAAAAAGCAGACGACCAAATAAAGTCCAGATGAATTAAGTATAGCTCCTAGTATAACTCACAGTTAATAAAGTTGACTATCCTCTCTGTAGACATTTTTCATCAACATTTTTCACCATACAGCTAGACCTCAACTAACAGTCATTATGTGTCACAAAAACGAATCACTTTGGAACCCATCTTAATAATGAGACAATTGACTTGTGGTACCCAATTCAGTACATCTACAAAAGGAGTGAACAGATTTCAACTGTGATGCAAAATTTTATTCATTGGCATTGATAGCTGTGTGCTGTGTTAAGGATTCTGAAGTAGAGGAGGGGTTGGTCTTGCTGTCTCAGGGATGGCAGAGGCAGAAGAAAATCCACGTAGAAGCAGATCCCCTTTGTTCAAACCCTTGTTGTTCAAGGGTCAATTGTATGTCCAATTTTACCGTAGACTTTTTGATGATTTCAGGTTTAATATTGAAACTTTGGATGAAAATCACTCATGGGAAAAGGTAGAAAGTACCATAGATTTTTATATAAAAGGAGTCCTAGCTGTACTATTTACAAAGCATGCTAACATATCACTTTTCTTCTCTGAGTCTTCATGTTTGCTAAATATCAAAGGGTTTTAAACTTCAGAGAGCTCTATGGGACAAATCAAATAAGATATTTAAAATGTGTTCTGGAGAGTAAAAACGCTGGGAAATACTGGTGTCCCAACTTACATGTTACCTTCCCTTTCTCACCCCTACTCACTTTGCTTTCTTTTCTGCAACTATGTTTCGAGCTGTCCAGAGAGACTCTCCAAACGCTTGGCTTTCTTTATGGAAGTTTCAAATGAGGCTTTTGGGTGAGAATCTTTTTCTCTGAGGGTAGGGGCGGGGCAGGAAAGAAGGTGATTTAAGTGTACTCATTGCCTGGGAGTCATACAGAGCAATAGAAAAGACCAGTAAAAAATGTCATCCTACTTTGAATGCTGGATGTAGTGGAGGGGATTTTGATGAAGAAACTGTTGCAGAACAACTGAAATTAGAACCACTTGGAGAATTAACATTTTAATAAGGAGGCATTACTTTAAAGTGAGGGGAGGGATTTATCCTAATTGGTGCCTTGTTAAAAAGATTAACACAGAGTAAATAGTCCTAAGAACAACTGCAATCCCTTGTAGTCTGTAATTTGTAATCAGCGACCATAATTTCAGTTTACAGGCCATGAGAGGAACAGTCACAAATACTAGGAAAGGTACATACAGAGACAATTCCAATCAAAGTGAGCACAGCCTACACACATACAGGATACAAATACCACAAGTCACCAAAACCACACTCAGGGGAAAGTGCTTGTTATTAATAGATAGTGGATTTGTTTTGATATCTACACCAGGGGTCATCAAATAGGCCCACCATGTGGTCCTGGGTTTGCAAATAGAGTTTCACTGGAACACAGCCAAGTCTCCTCATTTGCTCTTGTCCAGCTGCTGCTTTCACGCTACTAGGACAGGGCTGAGAAGTTGTAATAGAGATTGTGTGGTGGGAAAAGCCTAAAATATTCACATTTTGGTCCTTTGAGGAAAGTTAGCTGAACCAATCTAGACTGTTATATTTAGAGTGGAAATAATTAAGGATTCGGAGTTGGAAGGATAATTCGGTAACTCCATTCAGTTGTGATGTATATTGTCATTATTTCAATCAGAAAATCACTGTGATAAAATATGCAAGGAAACATGGGAGATGAAAAGTTTAGTAAAGCAGGTATTCTGCTCTAGGGGAGAGAGCTCGGGACTATGCAGACCTGAGCTTGAAACCCAAGTTGAATGGATTAAGTGGCTTTGAAGGAGTTACTTGGACTCTCCTTAAACCTCACTTTTCATAATCATTTCACAATCATAACTTCATAATCACAATAATTTTCTATAGGCATATCTATCCAAAATCTCTGTCATTTCCCCAATCAATATGGAGATTGTGGTAGCCACTAAAACAGGAAGGTGTGATTTAAGATCAACTGGATTTATAATTTTAGAAGAATTTATTTATATGATTAATGTTTTGTCTGGTGGAACCTGATGTAAGTATGCAAAATATCTTTGTATAATTACTGCTTGTTTATATTATTTATATGGTTATATTATTTCCCAATTTCATGTTTCATATTTTTATCTTCAAAGTTTGAAGCATTTACAATCTCCAGACACATTTTAGTCATTCACACATTGAAAATAAGTGACTTTTTCAGAGTTTTGCTATTGAGGCTGTGATACAAAACTGATTGACTTTTTCTCTGGGGCAGAGGAGTCACCAAATTAATTGAATTAATCATTTACCTCACCACTATATAGACCAGACACAGATAAGACAAACTGACTTTTGTAAAATCCCTGCAAACTCATCATTACAAACATTAACTGGGTCAATTTTGCCTGAAGGCAGGATTACTCTTTCCTATACCAATTTTGTATTTCCCAGATTAACCCTTTTTTTTTTTTACAAGTGTAGCATTAACAGCATATTCAAATGTCTAAATGCTATAAGCTGCTTTGAAAAACACATTCAAAAGTAGAGACAAGGTTTTAGGGAAGCAAAGATAGGAAAGATGAATGAGGGTTTAGTGAATGTAGCATAAGACACTAGCTATCGAGGCAAAAGGATTAATTGAACAGTAACATCATCAGCTACGGTTCAACCAAGGAGTGGAGATAACAGAAGTGCTCCAACCCTGCACAAATGAGGAATCCATTTTCACTTTAGACACCAAGCAGGAAGATACTACTGCTGCCTCTTGAAGCACTTTGCTCTTTTTCTCTGAAGCTTGAAAAGTCACTTTACTTAGGAGTGGGTGAATCTGGGGTGCTGTTTCTGTGTCTCTTCAGGCAATTTGATTGGCATATAAAGATATTGCTATAGGTCTCTGGGTACTTCAGTTTCTATTGCCAAAAATATGCTTCCAAAATTAGAAAATATGAGCTTAACTCTCATAACAGCTGAAGAATAGTTTACAACCTTAGAAGACATAGCTCTGTAATTCTGAAATAACTCAAAAACTATTTTAAAATTTCTTCTTCTCCAGTATTCCTTCTTCCAACACAGAACATTTTCCCAAGGGAAGACTTGTAAAAGCTTCTCAGCAGAGAAAATTCTTAGGAAATAAATGGAAAATTATAGCCGTATCAATGAAACCTAAAAATCAGGCAAAATACATAAAAGGGAAAGAGATGCTATTCCTCCAGATTTATACACTCACATCTGAACTGATAAAAACTTCTCTCATAGAAGTCTGCCCTGACCCCTGACATGATGTAACCTCCACAGTCATTTTTTTCACAGTCATTTCTTATAGTCACCTGCTTTATTGTCTTCATAGCACTCTGTCACTATATGAAATAGTTGCTCTGCTTTACATGGCTACTGACTATTTCTCATCCCTGATTTGAATGTAGACACTGTGAAATCAGAGTCTCTTCTCCATTTAGCTCAGTGTCTAGTACATACTAGACATTGAATAACACGTGATGAATGAATGAGAGAATGGGATGTTCCATGGCAGAGCTCATCTCCCACCTCTGTTTGACATTCAGTCCCAGCAGAGTTGTGCAGCTATCAAGAAGTAAACACACATTCCAATCTTACATCAGTGGGGCATTCTTCTTTGGACGGCTGCAACAAATTTCATTGTAATGTATACAGAGAGCAATTTGAAAACTCTAATCCATTAGACAAATATAGATCTTTTAATGAATAGTTTTATTTAATAACCAGAATAGCCCTTAGGTGTTGTCTAATCCACAGCCCTTTATATAGCAATGGAGAAATTAAAGTTAAATGACTTTTTCCAAAATCACAAGCTAGTCTTAGCCTGAGCCAGTATGAAATGCCATGTCTCTCAACTCCTAGCCTGGTGCTCATTTTACTGGCGCCAACAGACACCTTCATTGCTGGGCAAAGAAATGAGCAGTTATTGAGTACCTAACATGTTTCTAGGCACTTTACCTGCTGTGGTAGACCATGTGTGTTGCTGACCCACGCACCATTTCTTCTTCCTTTCTTCCTTACAGAATCTCAAATTTTTAAAGTTAGTATCCCATCATTAGCTCCAGAGTGAGATTCTGTCTGGTCTAAATGAGTTCATGCTTAGCAGGTCCCATTACAACAGTCATTGGTCCAAGGGTGGCCATGTAATATAATTTGGTCCAATTGAATTGAAGGAACAGACATGAGCCATGCATGGAGGACATGATTATCTTCCCTGCTTCCCCTTTCCTCTGCTAGTTATAAACAGGGAGATCTACAGCCCAATGGCTACTGGTAGCCTTCTTGTGGCCATAAAGGGATTCATCTTTAGGATGAAATTACTGCTGAAGACAGTAATGTCTCTATTTATATTAAGAGTCAATAAACTCTTTCTGCAAAAAATCATATAGTAAATACTTTAGCATTGCCAATCTGATGGTCCCTGGTTCCTGTGGCAACTATTCAACTCAGACATTATAGTGCAAAAGTCACCAGAATGTCATGGCTGTGGTTCAGTAAAATTTTGTTTTCAAAAAAGAAAAAAAAAAGTCATTGGGCTGTTTAAATCATTGAACCCTTTTGACATCATTGAGCCACATATTTCATCATTCCTCGAGCTTATCCTGCACATAACTCCCAATTATTTGAGATGATCAATTTCCTTGTGATTTAAACGGGTTTTAGTAAGAGGATTTTTAAATGTTATTACTAAAACCAAATCAATAGAATTAATTCAGCATTTATATACATTATTACTTATAATATTCACGAAACTCCTGTGAAGTGCTGATATTAGTAGACTCATTCTTAAGATAAGAAAATAGAACAAAAATTTCACAGAGTATTTGAAAATACTGGTTCAAAAACCAGTATTTGAATCTAAATATGTCTAATCTTCTACTCTATAATGACTCAATTGACAATTATCTATTCCTCAGCACTTAAAAGTGGAAGAACAGTTGTTGCTTCAGTAAGGTTCCAAACCCACCACCAGCATATCAAACAGAAAGTGATTTCATGCAGGGAAGTATGCACTTACAAAGTCTTTTGAAGGGCTGGAGGAATGGATGTCAGTGGACTGCCCTCAAGTTTTTAGTTTCTAGCTCACACCATTATATGGGAAATCCAAAGGTCAGACAGTGCTACGGCTATCAATTCCCACCACTGAGGCCACCACAGCCACCTCACACCAATGGCACCCCAGAATGTCATGTTAAACCACTATGAACTTCAAAACTGTCAAACCTTACCTGTAGCTACAGCTGCAAGAAAATGGCCTCTGCCTCACTTCTGATTTCTAAATCTCATATAAGTGCATGTAAATGACTCTAACTGCAAAGGAGTTTGGGAAGTATACGTTTTAACCTCTCCAAATAGGAGGATCAAATCGAGAGATTGGTAAGGCTTCTCTTCAGAAGATTGACTCAGGCTTCTCCCTAGAATGGCTGGCATGTGTATCTCCCATACCTGACAAAGAATGAGGGCTTTAAGACAGCTAGAAAATTTTGGAAAAGCTTCAAAGGACTATTTCCTCATCCTCAGCCCCATCAGCTGAGCCAGAATAATGACTTCCTAGTAATTTTTCACTGTACATTTGAGGGAAAGTAATGCATTCATTATTGGAATAAAAGTGGTTCATGTGTATAAATCTTGCCCTTGGCAAAATAAATTATCAAAGCTCATGCCAATGGGAAAGATGGCAGGTCCATGATGCTAAGAGCCAAATTCCATAAAGTGATAGTGAAGCAGCTTTCTTTTATTGAAAAGAATTTATGTTTGATGGCTCAGTGTTGGTGAGGTATTGATCTTCCAAATGAGACATGGTGGCCACTGTAAATAAATTCAATAGACATGTAGTTGGCCTAAGAACACAACCTCAGTTATTTAAAGCATGTGGCACTTGATGCAGATCACCTTCCAGGGGTCCTGTGTGGAAGAATGGAGCTTCCACCTAGTACAAAGAGCACTCTGGGACTCCATGCCTAATCTACTTACTTAACATAGTACATGTTTGGAGGTAAATAACTCCATCTCTCTCAATCTTAATTTTGACAGCCCTGAAATTTGGACATAATAGTATGGGAGGAGTCATGAGAAAATGTGTGGGGAATGATTTGCACTTCATGAAGAGCACATACTCAGGAATATCGCTATTTGTGATGAGGTAGTGTCAGATGCATAAATTTGGGTTCTTTGAATTATTGCCATACAGGAAAAGAGCAAATCTAGGTCAACAGAGATCTTTTCCTCAGGCCGCCTTTACTATGAGTAAAACACAAAGGGAACTTTTCTAACTTTCTCAGAAAAATGTCAACTTCTATAATTATTTCAATAAATAATCTTCCTCAGGAGGATATAATTTTAAGGTGTGTTCAGTGGTCTTTTAAAGACAAGTTTGTAGGTCTCTCTTTTATTTCCAAGGTATCCCCTGGTAACAAGGGCTGTTTACGTGGAGTACTAAACAAGCTTCAGGACTGTGCACAGAATTCATGACTATTATATCTTTTAAAATCTGATATTACCAAACTTCCCATGAACTAAAAAAGAAATACCCATAAATTTTAAGTCCAATGAGATTTCTTCTTTCTCTGGAAATTAGAGAACTGTACTGTGTTTTGTATGAGATCCTCCAACAGTTAAAAAAAAAAAAAGTCTTACCTCAGAATCACATTGAAAGCATATGTCTTCTACAAGCCAGCTGACAGCCAAAAACATTTCTTTAGATTGTTTATAAAGTGGGTAGGTGGTATTTCAAAATAGTTATTGGTTTACTGTACATGACCTGTTGATCTAGCTGTTGAAACCATTATTTTAAAATGTATTTCCCCCCAAAATGCTACTTCTGTATATTTGTTTTTATCAAATATAAACTACCTAACTCTTAAGATATATGTCTTACCCACTGAATTATGACTAACATGAATTTTGGAAATTGTCCTATTTTGATATGTCAGGAGAGAATGATTTACTATCAGGTTTCATTACCCAAGGTGGATTAGTGAGTATTTTCTCACATTGCAAAAGCAGCTTAAAAGTGTCACCTTCCTTTCCAGGATGGATCAAATAAAACAACTTTACTCCATCCTGTAAGAGATTCAGGCACAGAAAGAAGAAGATCCTGAGCTGTGGACACATTTTCTATATATAACTGCTTGTGTTTATAGTAGAAAATATAACATTCACCATGAGCTGACCAGCTATCCATTCTAACATTATCAGCATCACTTAAAAAACCCATGTGGTAAGGTAGAAAAGCAGAAGGGAACAGAAACTCACATGCCACTTGTGGCAAATGCATGTGCCATCCTGCCCACCCCTCTCTGAAAGCGGGACTATGCATCATCCTCCTTGATAACAAATGCTACCCACTGAGCAACTCTGTGGTAGGTTCTGTAGGTTCTAGGGGAAGGGATACAAAGCTATGTTGGACACTTGGAAATGCTTAGAATCCAGTGGAGGAGCCAACACACAAAACAGTAAAATCTGAATGCAGAGCCAGCTACTGGTTTTCTGCATATATAGCCAGCTAATAGCGTGTGTGTGTGTGTGCTCACACACACACATACACACACATGACTAGAAGAGGCATTGTGCCTGGAAGTGAGATGACAGAGGAACGGCATTTACTGTACAAGAAAAAAAGGAGGGAAATGTTATCTTAAGAGCAAAACATATAGTCTATTCTACTACAAATAATTAGAAGGCTTCTGAATGTGAATTCCAAATTTTGAGATGAAATGAATAAGGCCAACGTGCTGCTGATGGCCACAGTCAGAAAGGAGGGAAAAGACCATCTGACCCAGGACAGGAAGTGGAGCAGACTCCATCTTGGGACTTGGGAATGCCTGCCTCCATGGAAGGAAGCATAAGTGAGATTTTCCCCTTTTGATCCAGCTTCAACAACTTGACAAATTTTTACAAAATCAGTATTTTCCCAATGTGGTCGTGATGAAGCAGGGTAGCTTCCTACTTGCAAGCCTTGGGTTCTGTTAAGTATCTATGTTTTCAAAGAATTAAACATTTTAATATATTATGCCGGTAGTGCTTACAAAACATGTATGTGGGAGACATATTGCTTAATTTAATGAAACAAATATCCCTGAAAACAACACATTGTAATCAAAGAAGCATATTCACAAAATTTTAAAACCTTTTACCAATTTCATGCCAGCAAGACCAGACGGAGAGAACATGTATGCTCTTTTTTGATGCAGTATTACATTATAGACCCATTCAATAAGGGCTGTATGAGTTCATTTACTTCCAGAGAAAGATTTCTGTGTTTGGGAAGATTGTTTTTAAAAGGGCTTTGTGGAGAAGGAACACATCAGTTGGTGTTTTAAAAGAGTGTATATATGTAGACAGTGAAAGAGGAAATGTGGTAGGAAGGGTACCAGCAAATCTCAAAACTGAGGGAAGAGCTCAGCCAAACCTCCAGTGTTCTTCCCAATGCTCAGGAGAATGCTTATACATGATTTTCACCTAAAATATTGAATTTGAAAAAAATCTCAATTCCCAAGCCACTTGTAGAATGCAGTGTTGCACACTAATGTGGTAGAAGGGACATAAAACAAACAAACAAACTCCCTACACAAATACCCATGGGAGAGGAAGAACAACCTCACAGAACTTCAAAAAGAGAAAACAAAGAAAAAGAAAAAAAAAATTCTGTTTTCCAATGTATGCAAACGTGTATTTTCTGAACAAAGACAGGATTACAAGTAGGCAGAATATAAGATTTGAAAAGCAATAGGAAAGGTCCCCCCAACCACCTACCACCCCAAAACCAGCTCATCCACAGGTAAGCTGATTCTGAGACTCTGCAACTACATATTTATACTTTTGGCCTAAATGTTGCCTTCTCTTGAATAGCAAATAATCTCAAGATTTACAAATTAAGCCACATGAGGCATTTATACATTAAAGAAATGAATTTTTAAGTCTTTCTTAAGATAGAGTTTTTTTGGGTTGGAAGACAGAGAAAATATGAGAGTACTTAGGGGAAGGTGGCATGGATTAGGGAGACATTTAGGATGAATCAAAGAGACGAGTTACAATAGGTTGATTCATACATTAAAAAGAAGACCTTTATACTAATCTGACTGTATAGCTAGGAGCCAAACAGCCCTTTCCTGATCAAAAATGTTTTCATCTAGTCTTTTACAATAGAAAGTTATTTATCTTGTTTTAAAGTATTCTTTATGTCATGCATGTAAATACCAATAAGGTATTTAAATATTCCCATATTGACAAACATTTAGTTTTCTTTGCTTCTAATCTTTATTTATTTATTTATTTATTTGAAACAGGATCTCACTATGTTGCCCAAGCTAGTCTCAAACTTCTGGGCTCAAGCTCTCCTCCCACCCTACTTCAGCATCCTGAGTAACTTGGATTACAGGCACAAGCCACCTCACCTGGATTTGCCTCCAATCATTTTCTATAAGCAAAATGTTACATGAAAATACTTGTATTTATATCTTTGTAATTTTGTGCAAGAATATCTGAAAGAAAAAAAACTTAGAAATCCTAGAAAAATCCTGAGTCAAAAGGTACTTCTATATATAATTTTGAAAAATCTTGTCACATTGCTCTCTATAGAAGAAATACCAGTGCATCTTCCCACTGCAATGTATAGAACACCAGTGTCCGCATATTCTTGCCAACACAGTGTGTTATCAAACTTCTTGATCTTTGCCAAGCTGAGAAGCAAAAGTGGCATTCCCTTACAGTTTTAACTGCCTTTTACTTGAATGACAGTTTATAGGGGTGGAAAATTTAGGGATCACATTCTTTACAGTTTGTGGTCATTGCTTCAGAAGACTCTACCATTTTATGTTAATGTAGAACTAATAAGGATGACCTGATTTTTTTTTCCCTTAGAAAGGTCTTCTACATTTTGCCTGCTTGATGAGTCCTTTATTATCTTTCAAGTCCAGTAGTGTTAACAGAATATGTTCTTTAAATATATAGAATTAGGTTTCCTTTTATTTAAATAGGTCCTCTTGAATTATATTTTCAAATACATTTGAACCATCAACCTCTTTTCTAAACTCTGCTGGCTCATATTTCTTTCTGTAGTCTTCTCATATCTTTTCTGAACTCCTACATGAATTTTTTGTGCTTTTGTTTTTATGAAAGCAGTTGCTTTAAGTCTTGCTTTAATTTCATTGATATATTTAGGAACAACTTTCACTGTTCTGTGAAATAGAGGTTTGTTTTCCAGAGATTATTCTGTAACTGCCATTTGGTTTTTATGTTGTCTTTAAAAATAAGAATAAATACTATGCTAGTTTTTGTTGTTGTTTTTAAGAATCTACCTTTTTCATTTGACTGGAAATCACTGACCAGCTCTTTTCAGAATATATGATGTGGGAACAGAGTCATGTTCAAGTTTAAAAAGACAGAATTATATATGTTATTTCAATTTTACTTCGCCCCAGTCTACCAAAATCAATTCCGCAGAGCTGCTTACAACACGAAGTTTCCTTATGTCCTCTACCTCGCTGATACTCTCTACCTGCAGATGCAGCTCATCCGTGAACATGGCTCATGCAGATTGCCTTCTCTACTTCTCCTCAGAACCAGACCCAGGGAATTTCCCCCTAACAGTCCGTAGACCCTGGTCCTGTTGTAAGAAAAATGTGCTGCTTTTGCAATAGGTTGTGCCACTTAAGTGAGAAAGGAATGCTTTGCCAACATTTTCTGAGCTTTGAAGTCATGACCATTTTTTTCCAGTGTCTTTATCCACTCACTCCTATTTCACCTTGACTAATTTGGGCTGCTCTTTTCTTACTTTGCAGTTCAGAGATTTAAGTAGTCTGCTTGTTTCAACCAAAAATTTAACTTTTTTGTTTCTTATTTTTCTGGTTAGTTTTTCATAATAATTGAGATAAAAAAGAAATGGTTATTTTAATCAACCACAATAAAACTAAAATTTTTAATGTTTCTTTAAGGGAATATCTTTGACTATATTTCTTTTCTTGTATTGTAATTGGTCTATTTAGGTTATCTACTTTTCTTGAGTCAATGTTAATAATTTACATTTTTCTAGAAACTATGCATTTCATCTTGATTCTAGATTTTTAAAAAAAGTACATGCTATTTTACATATACATGATTACATATATTATAAAAATGATATATATATGTTATTATTTTTATTTTTAAAAAGTTTTATTTGTAACCATATCCCCTGTCTTCTTTTCTTCAACCAACTTACAAAGTAAATAGGTATAGATTACAAGATATTTTTCAATGTTGTTTAATTCGTAAGTTTTTCTTTGCAAATTCTGTTTTCCTTGCATTTTGCTTATTCTTTTCCTTGATTTTGACTGCAATACTTTATTTTAAACTATTAAATGTTTTGGGGATTGTGAAATTAACTGTGAATATTGCTTTTATTGTATCTCAGAGGAATCGATGGCTAATATTCTCACTGTTTTAAAAAACTTTTAACATAAATTTTGATTCTCTATTGTCATTGTTATGTATTTTTAAAAATCTATGGTAAATGGATAAGGCTATTATTTCGTTGTTCTTTTCCTAATTTATGCATGTTGTTTAATGATACAGTCCAAATTATATCCATTTAGTATTTTGGTTTTAATTTCTTGGGAGGATGATTAATGAATACTGTGCGGTAAATTATTTTAGATATTTCATTAATGTTAAAAAATAATGTATATTTTTAGCTTAAGTAACATATATCTATGTTTAGTAAATAAGTGTTGTTCATCATGTTTTAAAAATATTCTATATTCTTAGTTTCCAAGAAAAAAAGCAAAAGTGCCATAGAATATTAAAGAGCAATTAAAAGAATAAAGATCTCTTTATATGCGGATAAGAAAAGTCTTCCATAGATTTAGTGTTAAACTAAGTTTGGAACATCTCCTACCAGTTTTTGCCAAAATACTCTCTTAGTGGAGCTTGCTTGGCCATCCTATTTAAAATTGTGGCACTGCTCACTATACACACAAACTTCTCACCCCTCTTACTTTGCTCTGCTATTTCACCGCATTGCCGTCTTCTCAGATGTTACATGATTTGATGATATGTGATGCTTATTGCTCATCATCTGCTTTTCTCCACTAGAATGGAAACTTCACAAGCCCAGTAGTTTTTGCTTGCTTTGGTGATCGATGTATCTTGGTACCTGTACATGTGGGTGTTCGGTAGTTATAGGTTGAAAATATTAGTATGTGTATTATGGTAATTCATGTAAAAACAAAACTGCAAGCTATTTTGAAAACAAGTATGTGCAAATGTATAGCAAAAGATCTGGCAGAATGCTCACTAAATTGTTCACAGTGTTTGATTTAGGGTATGATTGAAAACTCATGGCAGCTTTTTACCTTTTATCAGATATATTTTCATTATGTGCTAAATTAAATGCTTACAATTTACTACTTAAAGAGTATCATCTGTGTCATTGCAATGTTAAAATTTTTATTTGGAATAATAAACCATTCAGAAAACAACTAAATATTTTGATAAAGAAGAGTAATAGGTGAGGACTATCCTTGCCATACATGAAAATACGATATAAGATTCCAAACATTCAATTACAATGGTATTGATAAGAGAATAGTCCTACAAATCATGGAACTAGACAGATATCTGATATAGATTCCTTAGCATATGTAGGAAAGTACTACAAAACAAAAGGGACATTTCAAATCAGTGACAAATAGAAGGATATAGGAATAGTTTTTAGAAAGGGTAAAACAATGTACATTTTCACTTTATATACAAAAATATGAGTAGATTTGCAGACATGAAACGTACCACTCAGCACAGAAAACATCATAAATAAAATGTAAAGTCCAATACTCTCTTAAAAAAATTTTTGAACAAATGTAAAGACATTAGGTTGAGATCCTTATTAAATCAAGGTCACACACAACCAAATGAAAAACACTAAAACTCTAGTAAATAGACCAAGTTCTTAAGTATGTAGAACCGATTCAATTATAAACCACCAGTTTGTTTCTCTAATGTAATGGGACAAAAGGTACTTGCAGATTGTTACTTTATACAGAGTGACCCTATGAATAAAGTCTGTGGAATCCACAAACAGCACACTTGCAGAATTTTGAAAAGGCTTTGCGATTCTGGGAGTACTGGCCTTTACATAAACTGAGACTTCCCACATTTATTTTTATTGTAGTTTAAACACAAATCAAGGATGCTAGTTCAATGACATATCTACATGAAGTAAACTGGGACAAGAGGTTATTCAATTGCCCAGAACAAGGAGAATCTGTCTCTCTATCATCCCTGTCAATAATAATTAGCCCTTTCTGAAAGGGTGTTGTAGATACACAGTCAAAACGATCCTTAAAGGGAGGATATAATTTGGCTTACAGAAATCCATTACCAACAAATAACTGCTTGTGGAGGAAAAATACAACAAAGCACCACACTTGGAAGTGATAATCACAGTAAATAGCATCCGTAGCCTAGATTGGGTCTTATGTAAGAAACTATCATATTGCCAATTAGCAAGTATTTTCTCAGTGTGATGACACTTTGAAATGGCTAAATACAAAATTGGGAGGAGAAAAGAAATTGCCTAGTCTCCTCCCTCCCTCTCATCTCCCACCTCCACAGCCCCCCAAACTACACATGAGAAAACTCAATAATTCTGTAAGAACGATTTTCCTGGCTCAGTTTTATAAGAGACTTGGAAATAATATAACATCAGTTTATAAACCAGACAGGGCTTGGCCTGCTATGTCAACATAGAAAATCAATTCAGGAGTCCCAACTCTGCTCTGTGGCCTTTAGGGCTGCTTCAGAAATCAATTCCCGAGAAGGATAAAAGGTCACTGCCATGGGGCTCAGGAACACATGCCTCAAATTGCCAGATGCAGAGCCCAGTTGCCCCAGGGACTTGGCAATTTTGGCTCTAAATATGGATTCAGAAGGGCGAGTCATCCTGACCAAGTACATATGCTCTTTTGAGGTAGTGGCCATTTTCATGCTGACATTTTCGAGGACCTATCATAGGTCAGCACTGAGCTGAATTACTTCACTGAATCTCCACAATAGCTCCTGTATGAGTCCCTTTTTTCCACTGCTGTAAAGAACTGCCCAAGACTGGGTAATTTATAAAGGAAAGAAGTTTAATTGACTCACAGTTTTGCCCAGCTGGAGAGGCTTCAGGAAACTCACAAAGGCGAAGGGGAAGCAAAGACTTTCTTCACATGGTGGAAGGAAAGAGAAAGTGTATGTCAGCGCAGGAAAAACTACCATTTATAAAACTATGAGATCTCATGAGAATTCGCTCGCCATCACAAGAACAGCATGGGGAAACCGTCCCTATAATCCAATCACTTCCCAGCAGGTCTCTCTCTAAACACATGGGGACTACAATTCAAGAGGAGATTTGGGTGTGGACACAAAGCCTAACCATGATTCCCCTTCACAGAAGGGCATAGAGGGACTTAGAGCGAGCATGTGGCTGGCCACAGTACTGATCTACCCAGAGAAGTCAGACCTTTTGAGCTTTTTCTGGTATGTTTGTATTGATTCACTGGGGCTGCCTTAACAAAGTACCACAGATTGGGTGGCTTAATCAACAGAAACTTATTTTCTCACACTTCTAGAGGCTAGAAGTCCAAGATCAAGGTGGCGTCTTCTGAGACTTCTCTACCTGGCTTGTTTTTTTGCTTTTGTCTTCATGTGATCTTCCCTCTGTACATGTCTGCTTCCTAATCTCTTCTTATAAGGACACCAGTCATATTAGATTAGGGCCCACTTTAATGACCTCATTTAACCTTAATTGCTTCCATAAAGGCCCTAAATCCAAATGCAGTCACATTCTATAGTATTGAGGGTTTTCACTTTAACATATGAGTTGGGGGGAGCACAACCCCACCCATAGCAATCTCTGTTATTGTAATTGTTCAGATCCAAGTTATCTCTTATAAAACAATGATCATAACCTACACATCCAACTCTCTGCACATCCCATAAGAAATACCTGGTTGTGGCTAGAGAAAGAGCTACAGTCGACTGACTGGTCTCGCTCGCCATGTCCTTGACATTCAGGATAGGTGGGGTGATCCATCATATGGACACTATCCATTCCAGTGACGCTCAAACTTCAGTGTGTATCAGGATCCCTGCAAGGCTTGCTAAGACACAGACCGCTGGGCCCACCTCAGAGTTCCTGATTCAAGAAGCTGGAAGTAAGGCCTGAGATTTTGCATTAGTAACAAGTCTTCAGGTGATACCAATGCTGCTGATCTGGAGACTGCCCTTTGAAAGCTGCTATTCTCTTTCCCAATCTACTCTCCTAGATGATTCTTTCTCACCTCCCTTTTAAATCTCCAGCACCTGCTCCCTCATGTTCATTCTCAATGAATGATCTTTTTTTCTTCCTCATTGACAAAGGTGAAACAATTAAAAGAGAACTTCCCCAGTCTCTCACTACTGCACCTGCTCACCTTCCCACAAGCACCTGTACTCACTGTGCTTTTCTTGCTGTTTTGAAAGGTGAATTGTCTGTGGTCTTTCTAAGAACCAATCTCTTCACATGTGCACCAGATTCCAAAACCTGCTGCTCGCTTCATGGATTCTCCCATCTCTCTCACTTTGCCAATTCTTTCCATCTTTTGAATCATCCTCATAAGCAAAAAAGATTGTTATTTATTGATCTTAAAAAGCAAAAACTAAACCAACAGAAACAAGAAATAAAACCTTTTACCAAACCCTCTCTCCCAAGCAGCTATGACTCTACTTCTCCTTGCCTTTGCAGGAAAACACCTGAAAAGGGGTCTGTAGTAATTCTGTCCAATTCCTCGCCTCTCATTCTTTCATAGACCTGAAATCAGGCCTTAACTCCCACCAAAATTGCTCTTACTGAGGTCTCAGATAATCTTCAGGTTGCTAAATCTCACGGCCCACACTTGGTCCTTTCACATTTTATCCCACTTGACAGAGATGACACCACTGCTTCATATTTTTTGTTGTTGTTTTTGGCTTCTAAGGCACCACATTTGATTTTCCTCCTGATTCACTGATTGCTAGTCTCAGAACTTTGTGAATGACTTATCTTTGCTTATGCCTCTGAGTCCTGGACTGACTTGCCCCAGATTGTAGTTTCTTTTTTTATCCACTCTCCTTCCTTTGGGGATCTCATCCAGTCTCCCTCTGTATGCCCTTTGTTGCCAAATTGACATCTCCAGCGCTGGATGCTCCTTTACCTTGGACTCCAAATCTATATTCAAAGTCTCCCATTTAGATCGTTCAAACTTTTCAAGAGTGACTCCTGATCTTTTCCCAGATATCTGAGCTGCTCAAAACTTTCCATCTTAGTAGATGGAAATTTCACCCCTCTAGTGCTTAGGTCAAAAATCTTTGAGTCACCCTTGATTCCTCCCTTTATTGCTCCCATTGCCCATTGGATTCACCAGGAAGTCCTCCTGTGTTTACCCTAAACATATATTCAGAGACCAATTACCCCTCAGCACCTCCATCACCATCACTGTGGGTCAGACTTGCTAGATTTTAGCAATCATCTCATAACTGTTTTCCTATTCCCACCCTTGCCTCCTTCTATTCTTTCGCCCACAAAGAAGTTTAAGTGATCCTTTTGAAACATAAGTCTGATCATGGCATTTCTTTCCAAAAAAAAACCCTGTAAATGCTCCTCGCCTACCTCAGGGTAAAAGTCCAAGTTCTTATATGGCAAGTCTGTGCATGAGACCTGCTCTGACCACTCAATTTAAAATGGCAACAAAACCCTTCCTGGAACCCCACTTTTAAAATGGTAACAAACCCCTTCCTGGAACCCCATCTTTAAAAAGGCAACAAAACCCTTCCTGGCACCTTTCCTTTCTAGCTTTGAACCTATTATGTAATCTAAGTATTTTTTGTGTTATCATCTGCCTTCTCCGCTAGTATGTAAACTCCACAAAGGTTGAGATTTTTGTTTGGTTCACTGATGTATCCCAAAGACATAGGTCAGTATCTAACTTGCAGTAGAAACTCACCAAATATTTATCAAATTATTTCATAAATTAATGTGATGATCAGATTAAAATGATACTTGATAGTCACTAGAGAAATCAGTCTCTGACATCCCCAGGAACAAAATCCATGTTCTTTGCAATAGTCACTGATGAAGGGTTCATAACTTTTTGTGCCATGGACTTCTTTGGCAGTCTTTTGAAACCTACGAACCGCTTCACAGATTAGTATTTTTAAATGTACAAAATAAAATCAATAAACTACAAATGGAGTAAATTATATTATCAGAACATTTTTAAAATTATAAAACAAATTTGTAGCTAATAGTAATACACGTACTTTATTATCCATTAATTGACAACATCTGGTAGTGGTTCTTATAATAATGATAATTTTGAAGTACTGATGTGTATGACTGATATTTCAAGATGTCTATAATAACTCGAATGTGATACAAATGTATCTGTAATTTCCATCATGAACAAAATCACAGGTACTGCTAGTAGCACCATGGTTTCTTGCCTATATTCATAAATGAAGGAAATGTTAAATTTTTAGTAGGTAAAACAAAAATCAAACTGGAAATGAGGTTGTATTTTCTACAATGAATTTATTTCTTAGAAGAATGCTTTGGAAAGACTTGTAAAGAGTAAAAATAAAAGCAGGAAGGATTCCTCCTTTCTTACTCCCCAAAAAAGTGCTACTGAACTGTTGTGGATAAGGAAATCGCAAAAGAATTGAAAAAATAATAAAAATCTAGAAGAATTCTGTACAAAGACTATTTTTGCTTTTGCAAGTGTCTAAATTCTTGTTCTACTTTAAAGAATCAAATCCGCAAATTATCAAAGAGTGATGATGTATGTGGTTCATATAAAGACGATAATGCGGAACTCCAAATATCTGGCCAATCAGATCAAAATACCCAGACAATATATCAAAAAAGCAGGCAGAGTGTGATTGTCCAAGCCTGTTTTCCCAGCACTTCGGGAGGCTGAGCAGGAGGATTGCTTAGGAGCTCGAGACCAGCCCAGGCAACATAGCAAGACTTGTCTCTACAAAAAAAAAAAAAAAAAAAAATGAGCTGGGCATGGTGTCACTTGCCTGTAGTCCTAGCTTGAGGTAGGAGGATCCCTTGAGTCCAGGAGTTTGAGGTTATAGTGAGCTATGATTGTTCCACTACACTCTAGTCCAGGTAAAAGAGCAAGATCCCATCTCTCAAAAAATAGAAAGCAGTGCCTCTATTGCTTCAATATGCATTTATGTGTTCAAGATAAAATAAAATTTTATAATGTATATTTATAGTTTTCTATCATTTTTCACTCATGGTTTTGTGGTTTTTATTTTTCTTTTCTTTCTTTTTCCTTTCTTTTTTATTTTTATTCACCAACTACCTACCTTCCCTAATTCGTAGGTCAGAAGGACTTCTGCTACAATTCTCCCTCTTAATTTCTTCTGGATGTTTCCTCATCTCAAACTACATAGACATTGTGGAAATCAGTATCTTCATTTCAAGTCTAGGTGGGTCAAATTTGATTCTAGTTTATTTTCACTCTTAAAATAGCATCTTGAAATTTCACCTATGATCCATCTATAAGGATCAAATGTAAATACTTCAAGAGGCATCTACCCAATAATTTCTGTATATTCAGTATAGCAAACAGGGTGGTATTATTGATGTGTTCTCAGTGCATACAATAATATAGTAGTGTTGTACACACTTTGCAGAGAGTAGCATTATTGTTGTACCAGTGCATAGGACAGGACAGTTTTATTGCAATATAACCAAAATATAGGTTGAATGTTGTTGTATACTCAGTGCATATAAAATTGTTGTTATATTCAATGCAAAGCACAGAGTAGAATGACTGATTTTTGTTGAATGACATAAATGAATTAAATGGACACAGCATCACCTACATGCCTCACCTACAAAGGCCTAACTTGTAGTGGGATTACTATTGTTGTTTTAATAAACTAATTAATGAATAAAACTTCACAAAGTGCTTAGTTTTATTTTCAACACACTAAATATGAATATAACCTGTATCAGTAAAAGCTGTTTGGGGTCTTCAATGATTTCTTAAGACTATAAAGAGTTCCTGACGCCGGAAGTGGGAGAAGCACCGCAATCCTGCATGCTCCTGGTTTCTGAGAGGTCCATATTGCAGCCTGCCGTACTGTTGTGTTTCCATTGCTTACAGGGTGTTTTGGCAAAACCTGGGCATGTGCTATTGTCAAGTGGCTGACGAGGATGTGATTCTGAGAAAGGCACCACCAAATAAAAGATACAAATTTCTTTTACGTGAGTAAGGTTTAGATTTCTATCCTCGCAGAACAAACAGCGACGCAGAGAAGAGACCAATCTTCCAAGGTCTCAATTCCTACAAGTTCCCCCAGCTGCTGAGTGTGAAGCCCCACGAGGTTCTTTGAAAACTGTTCCTTTGCCAGTCTAAACTGTTCTGGGACTTCATTATAGCAATGCCTGCTCACCACAGGCAAGGAACCAGCAACCTGATGAAGGATTTATTGAAAATGTGGGTAAATCAGAGTTTCTACTCCCATGTGAATGATTCCCCTGCCAGGCCTGAGCTTTACAAACTCTATAAATACTTATTAAGTAATTAATTGATTGACTAAAGAAATAAATGAGAAAAATTAACAAAAATTATAAATCAAGGAAATGTAAGATACATATTAAATCATCACAATGGATGAAAATATCCCAAAAGAGATCATTGGGCTATGAGTTAGGTTTTAAAGTATATGCAATATTAGAAATGAATAATTTCAGATAGATTCAAGCCCAATAATTTTAAAAACTAGTACCCCAATTGTAAAACATGTAAAAGATTATGTAATTTACAAGGCAGATCTCCTATATCTCTTGGATTATTTTAAACTGGGACACAAAAAGCCCAGGCTTTTTCAAGATGACATTAAATGATTCAAAAATAGCATTATTTCAATTAAACAGATAAAGGACCACAAAACCTATACAACAAGATGAAAAAGTTAGATGCTTATCATGTCAGGATTCTATACTGCCTTCCTTTAAGGAAAAAAGGTGTTATTGAAATACTAAATTGTATTGAAACACTGTTTTAAAAAGAATTAGGCAATGCATGGAACATACTTTTGAGTCTTTTATCCTGTGTTTCAAAATAATTTAGTTATTGTTTCCTTTCCAAGAAGTCAAACAAATATTATTATTTACAAACTAGGCAAATAGCATCAAGAGAAGAAAATACATTTCTTTTTACTTTTTCTGCCACTGAAGATCTACTAGCAGTAGCAGAGAAGACCATTAATATATAATAAGGCCACAATCAATGCCCCATGAGTTTTATTATTCTACATCAACTTAAACAGGGGAATTATAATTCTTTTGACTATGCACTTCCTCTTTTCCCCTTTTCTTTTTTTAAAAAAAATGTTAAAAATTTCAAGGCTATAATATTGCAATCTATTCTTTCAAAGCATTATTTACCTATGAAAAGAAATTCCGCCAAGTTCAGACATTATCTTAGCAAAATAGTAGAATACTTTTCTACTAATAAAAAAATGAACTCCTGCAGTTTTAATCAACATCTATGTGTAGTGTTCTTATCTATATCACATTTACAACCTTTCCATTACTCAGTTAAGGTGCATAAGAGCAGAGACTGTGACTTCTCAGCACTAAGACCTAGCCACCTAGTCGTTGCCTGGTTCAAAATAAGTTCAACAATTTTTTTTCTTAACTTTTTTTTATTGTACTTTAGATTCTGGGGTACATGTGCAGATCATGCAAGATTGTTACATAGGTACATTCATGGCAAGGTGGTTTGCTGCCTCCATCCCCCATCACCTATACCTGACATTTCTCCCCACGTTTTCCCTCCCCACCCTCCCTCCCACTATCCCTCCCCTAGCCCCCCACTGGAACGGACCATGGTGTGTAATGCTCCCCTCTCTGTGTCCATGTGTTCTCATTGTTCAACACCTGCCTATGAGTGAGAACATGCAGTGTTTCATTTTCTGTTCTTGTGTCAGTTTGCTGAGAATGATGGTTTCCAGGTTCATCCATGTCCCTACAAAGGACACAAACTCATTGTTTCTTATGGCTGCATAGTATTCCATGGTGTGTATGTGCCACATTTTCCCTGTCCAGTCTATCATCAGTGGGGATTTGGGTTGGTTTCAGGTCTTTGCCATTGTAAACAGTAATGCAATGAACATTTGTGTACATGTGTCCTTATAGTAGAATGATTTATAATCCTTTGGGATTATATACCCAGTAATGGCATTGCTGGGTCAAATGGAATTTCTGTTTCTAGGTCCTTGAGGAATCGTCACAATGTTTGAACTAATTTACACTCCCACCAACAGTGTAAAAGTGTTCCTGTTTCTCCACATCCTCTCTGGCATCTGTTGTCTCCAGATTTTTTAATCATCACCATTCTAACTGGTGTAAGATGGTATCTCAATGTAGTTTTGATTTGCATTTCTCTAATGGCCAGTGATGATGAGCATTTTTTCATATGTTTGTTGGCCTAATGTATGTCTTCTTTTGTAAAGTGTCTGTTCATATCCTTTGCCCACTTTTGAATGGGCTTGTTTTTCTATTGTAAATCTGTTTTAGTTCTTTGTAGATTCTGGATATCAGCCCTTTGTCAGATGGGTAGATTGCAAAAATTTTTTCCCATTCTGTTGGTTGCCAAATCACTCTAATGACTGTTTCTTTTGCTGTGCAGAAGCTGTGGAGTTTAACTAGGTCCAATTTGTCTATTTTGGCTTTGGTGCCAATGCTTTTGGTGTTTTGGTCCTGAAGTCCTTGCCTATGCCTATGTCCTCAATGGTTTTGCCTAGATTTTCTTCTAGGGTTTTTATGGTGTTAGGTCTTATGTTTAAGTATTTAATCCATCTGGAGTTAATTTTAGTGTAAGGTGTCACAAAGGGGTCCAGTTTCTGCTTTCTGCACATGGCTAGCCAGTTTTCCCAACACCATCTATTAAACAGGGAATCCTTTCCCCATTGCTTGTTTTTGTGAGGTTTGTCAAAGATCAGATGGTTGTAGATGTGTCCTGTTGCCTCTGAGGCCTCTGTTCTGTTCGATTGGTTTATATCTCTATTTTGGTACCAGTACCATGCTGTTTTGATTACTGTAGCCTTGTAGTATAGTTTGAAGTCCGGTAGTGTGATGCCTCCTGCTTTGTTCTTTTTGCTTAGAATTGACTTGGCTATGTGGGCTCTCTTTTGGTTCGATATGAATTTTAAGGTGGTTTTTTCCAGTTCTGTGAAGAAGGTCATTGGTAGCTTGATGGGGATAGTGTTGAATCTGTAAATTACTTTGGGCAGTATGGCCATTTTCACGTTACTGATTCTTCCTAACCATGAGCATGGAATGTTTCTCCATCTGTTTGTTTCCTCTCTTATTTCTTTGAGCAGTGGTTTGTAGTTCTCCTTGAAGAGGTCCTTTACGTTCCTTGTTAATTGTATTGCTAGGTATTTTATTCTCTCTGTAGCAATTGTGAATGGCAGTTCATTCTTGATTTGGCTCTCTTTAAGTCTGTTATTGGTGTGTAGGAATGCTTGTGATTTTTTCACCTTGATTTTGTATCCTGAGACTTTGCTGAAGTTGCTTATCAGTTTCAGGAGATTTTGGGCTGAGACGATGGGGTCTTCTAAATATACAATCATGTCATCTGCAAATAGAGACAATTTCACTTCCACCTTTCCTATTTGAATACCCTTTATTTCTTTTTCTTGCCTGATTGCTCTGGCTAGAACTTCCAATAGTATATTGAATAGGAGTGGTGAGAGAGGGCATGCTTGTCTAGTGCCAGATTTCAAAGGGAATGCTTCCAGTATTAAGGAAATAAATAGAAAATTCACAGATCAGAAGAAAAATATTATTAAACAAAAATGTACAAAGGGCTTATATTCAGAAACAACAAGAAACATTTATAATTTAACCAGCAAATAACAAAAACTGTTAAGAGACTGAAAATATTTTACAAAGCATTTTACACAGAAAATGTATTCAACAGTATTAGCAATACAGGAGATGATCAATTTAAAGTGGATTACTACTACAAACTTGAATGTCCAGAATTAAAATTACACCATATGATGGTAAGAATGTAAAATAACTGAAACACAAATATATCGAGGCTGAGGATATATTAATAAAACATTACAACATTTAAGAAGTTTGATCAGTTTCTTACGAAGTAAAATACATTCTATGAACACAATAATTTTGTTTTTTGGTATCTAATGAGGAGAAATGACAAGAAAAGTACATGGGGAGATTTGAATAAGAATATAAGTATGTGTGTATACATATATAAATATATAGTTATAGACTATTACAAATACAGCTATTATTATATCAGCTGTATATGTAACAGTCAAAATCTGGCACGAAATCAAATGCTCATCAACATGAAAATGAATTAAAAAATTGTTGTGTATTATAAAATAAAATACTATTCATCCATCAAAAAATAACTAATGATACATGTAACCACAGGGCTAAATCTCATGGATATTACATGGAGGAAAACAAGCCAGAGACAAAAGAATACTTACAGAGTGATTATTTAAATAAGGTTATAGAACAAGCAAAGCTAATCTATGTTGTAAAGAAATCAGAATAGAGTTCTGCTTTTGCCTCTCTAAAGGAAAGGAAATATGATGTAGCTTTAGCTGTATTAAAATAGTCCCGACTTTTATAGATAAATCTATACATTGATTTAGATTACATAGACCTATAATTTTTTTTCAAAATTTATTCATTTGTATTTTACTAAATGAAAATTTTACTCAAAATAAGTAATTCAAGTAACTATTGAACTCTAATTAGTATACATTTCTGAAACTAGTTTCTTTGTATTCTAAGCTTGAGCTAACACATAAATCTATAATGAATAATCAGAGCTAGTTTTCTTTATAGTAGAGAATAAAATTATAAATATAAAAACAGAGAGTACTAGAATATACACTGTGGTATTTAATTGGAATTTGCTATATCAACTTATTACATTACTATATATGGAATATATAATAAACTGCATTTTCAGGATCACCTTTCTCATACCATACTGTGTTAGATTTTGCTGCAAAGAGAAAATTTGGAAGGTGAGAAAAAGCACAATAAATTTTTCTCCAAAAAGTGGTTTCAGGTAGATATGTGGACACAAAGTGATTTATTTGGAATCAACTGCGTTGGAGCTGCCAGAAGCTACAGGTGGCTGAAACTACCCAACAATTATGTAAGCTTCTAACCTCCTGAAATAAAACACTTTGTATTTAAAACAAGAGTTTCTCCTGTGTTCCTTACACAATCCTGAATTGCACGAGTGGTATAATATAGTGAGCTAAGTGTTGGTTCTCAGTGGATATCAACCTACTAGACTTTCTACTCACTATGGTTGTACCTTGGTCTGGTTACACCTCTAGTTAAGTCTATTTTTAAATTAGTGGTATAAACACTGGATTCAGGACAGCAATAATCTCTGCCTTATAAATATGTTGAGTAAAGTGAATGGCTCTTTATGTTCATGTATGGAATACTATATATTCCAGTTTACACCCAGAAAAATAATTTTGATAATTGTAATTAAATGTTATAGTTATTTTATTGCTATTAATTTTAAAGAGGTTTTCCTTTTTTCTGTTTTTGTTTTTGTTTTTTGAGGCAGAGTCTCACTCTGTCGCCTAGGTTGGAGTTCAGTGGCACCATCTCAGCTCACTGCAACCTCTGCCTCCCAGGTTGAAGCGATTCTCCTGTCTCAGCCTCCCAAGTAGCTGGGACTACAGGAACATGCCACCACTCCCTGCTAATTTCTGTATTTTTTTTTAGTAGAGATGGGGTTTCACCATATTGGCCAGGGTGGTCTTGAACTCCTGACCTTGTGATCCACCCACCTCGGCCTCCCAAAGTGCTGGGATGAGGATGCAGTGGCTTATGCCTCCCAAAGAAGTAGCATGAGCCACTGCACTGGTCTCTCTTACCTAATTTTTACACTTTAATCGCTCCCAAAGTGCTGGGTTACAGACGTGAGCAGCCACAGTTTGTTTTGTGTCTATGTTACTCTCCCAAATAAATAAGTCATTTTATAATAAAGCAAAAAAAAATTAAAACAAAAAGGAAAACAAACATAAAACACAAAAGTCAAAACAAAAACAGAAATGACCAATAAAGCTTTGTTTTATTTTTAAAATTATTATTCAGTACTTATCACATGTATATGCAGATAGCAGGTGTTCAATATATGATTAGAAGGAAGAGCAAATAGAATAATGTTTCAGAATAGTTTGGTTTTGTAAAGGAATAGCAAATAAAATTGTATTTCAAAATAGTTTGTTATTGCTTAAACTCTGTTTCTGTAAAGGAAGAGCAAATAGAATTATGTTTCAGAATAGTTTGTTATTGCTTAAACTCTGTTTCTATAAAAGTGGGATGTATGTGTGAGTGAGAGTGTGTGTGTGTGTGTGTGTATGTGTTTGTGTGTAAGCAGCAAATTCCATAATTTGGTTCCAGAGATTGGAGTGTCCACAGTTCCAGATATGCCAAATTAGTAATATCAAAAGATGATGTAGGACACTTAGAAAAATGAATGAGCTAAAATATTCCAGATTTCCAAATAATATTTTCTACAACTCTTGTTCTTTGTCAAATTGGGTAGTGGAGTAATGATACTCTATCAGAAGACAGACTCAAATTTCAGAAGACTGCAAACGTTAAGCTACAAACATTAAGCTAAAATTCATGTAAAAGTCCCTCTGAGGCGTCAAGTTTATAGTTGACAGGACCTGATTTACATGGCTTTGAGGGATGCATACATCAGTCATATCCCTAAATTTGGTATATGTTTCCACATTCATCATTCAGATTACTAAAAAAGGGACGTGACTAGAGAAGAGGAAGTTTCATAGGTTTATGATGTGCTATCACATCAAATTGGCCGTGAAGAAAAAGACATACATAGAATGTTTTGAGACTGTAAATAGTGATGGTCTTTGTCTTTGTGAATGTGGCATTTGTGTGACAGATGATATAGCTTTTCACCAGTCTAATAGTAGAAGAGGATTTCCAATGCAAATACATTGAGGTTCAATTTGAGATAACTGTGCTTCCACTCTCTGATACAATTGATCATACAAAAAATTTGCTAATATTGATTTGGAATCTGACCCCTTAGGCATAAGCAAATAATGGAAAAAAATAACTGTGTTTATCTAATATACAAATCAGATCTATATTTTAGTAAAATTTATTCTTTAACATGAATTTTACCTTAGTGATACCTGCTTGTCATTTCAGCCAATGTTATCTACGGTTTCACAGACCATTAGCTGTCAGACAAAACATTCATCGTCTTCTTTTCTTCCAGAGAGAGAGCCCTCATTTTCTATTAGGAAAATGCCCCCTAGAGTGGAAGACTGCATTGTCAACCTCCTTTACACAATCCTAACAAAGTTAGGATTTTATTAATTGCAAGCAAAATATTTGTAAGACATTGGGAAGGTTAATTAAAAGGAGGTGAATTAGTCAGAATGGCCTCCTGTTATTCTTGTCTCTTAACTTCTTCAAGCATGTAAATCAGATATGATGGTTGAGTAACCACCTAGGTTTATATTATGAAGTAACATTAAGGATGAAAGTCATTAACTACATAGTTCAATATATTTTTAATATTTTAATTTGAAGTTCATTAGACTTTGGGTGTGTGTTTGTATAAATGGTATGTACATGTGTGCACATGTCTATGTGTTTGAAATAGACACTTCTTTCTAAATATGTGTATAATTTAAATTGTTTTCTATTGCATATAAACAAAACCCTAAATTAATAGTGGATTGGAGAAAATAGATAATTTTTCTGTTATGTAAAAATGTCCCAAGCTTTTCAGGCCTGTATAAGGGTTTTGGGGTATCATTTGTTACCCAGGTTTCAACAGTTTGCTCCATCAGCTTTATAACTGACTATTGGAACCCTACTCTCTGGCAGATTTTAGAAAGATAATAGATAAAATATGAAAGGCTTGAATTGTTCTAAATGAGAAAATGCTATTTATTATTATAAAATACCCTTTATTGTTAAAGATCAATATAGGTGTTAATTTTATCCATATGGAAGATATTATAAAACCCTTAGAATAGTGTGGGGGAAATAAAAAGAACTATGTAAGAAATTGTTAAATAAATAAGGAATGTATCTAAGAAACTGTTTCTCTGAATGTCAATAATCACCATGAATACAGAGACGATTTTTCACTTAAGTTTTCAAAGTGATTTTGGCACAACTACTTAAATTAACAATAAAGATCAGACAGACATTCTGTACAAACATAGTATTAGGCAACAGAATTGCAATTCAAAATGTAAATGTAAGTATAAGAAAACAATTTCAATAAAAGAAAATTTACAGGGTTAACCTCTTCATTCAAAGATGCTGATACTTCGACTCATACTAGAAAAGCCATTTAAAGGAAATATCTTTTTTTAATTTAACTTTAAGGATTGTAAATTATTCTATTATAAAGACACATGCCCACATATATTTATTGCAGCACTATTTACAATAGCAAAGACTTGGAGCCAACCCAAGTGCCCATCAATGATAGACTGGAAATATCTTTTAAACCATGAATAACACACAAACCTAAGCCTTTCAGGGAGTTCACAGCTATAGGCATTTTCTGGGGAAAAAAAAGAAAAGAAAAGAAGAAGGAAGGAAAGAAGGAAGGAAGGAACAATCTCATGTTAATTATATAATTTTGAGTTACCAGAAGATGATTTAACTTTTTCTTGATCCAAGTGTTCTTATGCTACTCTTTGGATGGATATGAAAATAAATCATTTAAAAA
>CAUYLG010052326.1:0-10320 GCA_963573385.1 Cacajao melanocephalus | reverse complement strand
TAATACCCATTTTTAGACTGCATTCTAGCCTGGGCAATAGAACAAGAATCCCGTTCTCTCTCCCTCTTTCTCTTCCTCTTTCTTTCTCTCTTACATTCTTTTTTCTTTCTTTCTTTCACTCTTTCTTTCTTCTTTTCTCTCTTTTTCTCTTTCAAAAAAAAAATAATTAGAACAATGCTGAATATAAAGATATATAAGATATGTTCTTTGCCTCCTAGGAGTTTATAATATAAGGAAGGACATGAAAGAAATACGCAAATAAAAATAAAAATTTTGTAGAAACATGTTAATGGTTGCATAAGGCATGTGCAATAAAAATGCTGGGCAAAAGCAATTAAGAATAACAATGGCTAACTTTATGCCAGTGTTCTGTAGTTATTTTATATATTAAGTGAATAAGGTCTCACGCATTTACTCCTCAAAATAGGCCTATTAGACATAGCCACTTATTGAGCCTGTTTTCAGATAAGAACAATTAAGACTCATAGACAGGATAAGTAACTCACCTTCCTTAACAACTTGAACACATATACTTGGCTTCCAGAGTTTTTTTTTAGAGTAACCCTAAGGCCTGCCACTGTTTTCAGCCATGGGATATTAGTCATTGGCTAATAGGGGAAGCTGAGAATATGTGTTCATATCCCATGCTATCTCCTATAGAAAAGTTTAGATTGGTCTTTCATTAACAGGATATCATGGAAAAAAATCTTCAATGTGATTTCATTAATGATATCAAGTCACCCAAATTCTTTCTTCTTTTCTGTTGCATGAATTGCCTCTTCACATTTCTTGTCTGTCTTTAGTTAAAACTCTATATTTTCTTTCAGAATGAACTTCATTTGGTGGTCTTCAGTTTCCACATTGATGCAAAAAAAAATGAATGGAGGGTTTTCCTGAAACCAGAATCCTGCAGCTACAAAGCAGCAGCAGCATCTTGTGGCTCCTAAAGAGAAAGGCACTTTGAGATTATTTCATGCATCTCTTTTTGCTGGATTATGTCCACTAACCTGCCTCATTAGAACATTGGTCCCTGATCTTGAACTTGATTCTATTCTTGGCCTAAAAATACTGCTCAACCTGAGCAGACTCATTACTTTATTGCCATTGCTGCTCAACAATCTTTTACTTTATTGAATTGGATCTCCTAGGACACTCCTGCCAGTAGCCATTTTAAACACTCCTGCTGCCTCACACTTGTAATTCCACCCTTCATCTCCTCCTGTATGATGATATGACCTTCCTCTTTTACCTCTTCAATATGTCTCTCAACATCCCTGGCCTCTCTTTTCTTCCCAGTCATCTCAGAGGAAGATGCGATTCTGCTCTCAGAGGTTCCCTATCCCTCTGGTGCTCCTATAGCCCTTGTGTTTCACCACTTTCAAAATCGTGCTTCTCCAGTGACCTCCTTTGTCTGCTATCTTCAGTCCCTCCTTAAAAAAGGAAGACAGGTCTCCTCTTTCTTTTTGTCCAGCCTCCTGCCCCAACCCCACATCTCCTCTTTTTGAAGAAGACAAGCAATCACATTTTTCTTTGATCCCACTTCCCAAGGTAGTCATAAGTTTATTTTTCTCATTCTCTCTCAACCCCTTTTAGCGTATGTTGCCTGTTTATTCCCTTGCAACATAATTACTGAGCATGCTCCTCTACTTGTACAATTTGAGTTACCATGACCTCCCAAACTCCAGTTACAGCAGTCCTTACTTCCTTGAGGCTTCTCAAGCACTCTTCTTAAAATTCTGTGTTTTGTTACAAATCTGGGACATAGAAGAAGACTGATTCTCCTTCTGTGTCAATGACGTCATCTTCTATAGTTCCTTTGTTGCCTTTTCCCTACTCTTAGATACCCCTAACCATGGCCACTTCGTGAGATTCCATTCTAGGCCCTTAGTAGACGATATAGAACCTGTCATCCCAAGGGACAATTTTCCTGAGTTGTTCCCCCTATATCAACTCCAAATCAACATGTGTGAAACATTGTCCTCTCTTAAACTGCTTCTCTTCTTAAAAATCAGCCCTTTCCAGAGTTATTGCCTGGCATCCTAATAGGGTTATATTGTGGAACAGCCATTTTATTTAATGGTTTAAAATCTGGGATCCTCCTTTCTTCTAACCCAGAAGAAAGCAATGATCAAACCATGTTAATTGATGTGTTTTGATCAAGAAGAAACTAAGGTTAGTATGAGGCTTATTTCCACAGTGACTAAGTGGAAGAGTCAACACATCAGTCTTTCTGAGCCCACCACAGAACTCTCATTTCCATTCTTCTATCCAACAACTGACACTCTAAGTAGCTCAGATTCAAATGCAAATGAAAGCACAAGAATGCAGACACACTTTGAAATCAATAACATCGTTTTGTCAGGCAATTCATTTGGTATTTCTAAAAACCAGTGAAGTTTAAAAAACAAGGGAGTTGAAAGCTTACTCTCCTGTTCCTGAAGTTTTAATGAGCCTATTCCTCACTCTGGGACAGAGAAGCCCTCATTATAACTTGTCAATAGAACATTAGCACCCAAGATGGAGGGAGCCCTATGATCCTAGTTAATTTTCTTTTTCTTTTTTTTTCCCCTATCTGGATATAGTTGAAAAATCTTCTAATGGGAAAACTATCAATTTATTTGAACCCTTTTCTAAATCATAGATTCATCTACTTAAGAACAGCATGTGACTCTTACCATGTTGGTAAAGACATTTTTAACTGAAACTCTCTGCTAAGATATTATGCATTCATAAATGATATGTAGCCCTCGTCTCTCTCAAATGAGGTCCATGGGACTGCATAGAGAGATTGCAGGCTGCACACAGAGTATTCTGTACTGCCTGAGCACTTTTTTGTCCCCTCTCTCCCATACTGTATGTTAGCTTTCAAAATGAGAAAATCAGATTTAAGTTTCCATTTTAAGAGGAGGCTTTTGGAGTTAGAGGTAAGCACAGGGGAAGATTGAGTGTGGGGAGTAACTTGACTTCTCCTTTGTATAACTGCATCTATTTCACTTGATGCAGCCCTTGAAACCATCAGCAAATGTGAGACAAAGAAAAGTGCAAGTCACCCTTGTTTTCTTTGCTGTGTCTGATAGGTGGCCTCATATCCTGCCATGTTATCCAAGTTAGGTTTTGCTGTTTTAATTACTTGGTCTCATTGAACATTATGTATTGTCAAGATGTAAAGTTTTAGAACAAAATATGTTCACTCTTTTTGTTTCCACCTTCGGTACATCCCCAAATTCAGGTCAATCTGGTGCGTGTAATAAACCCTTTAATCAGATAATTCTCTTTCACTCCCCAGATCCTTCACTACACTCCCAAGAGCCTAGTCTCGTACTCAAATATGAATGAATTAGGTTCCGATTCAGTCTCTTTAGGAGAATTGTCTGAGAGATCTCTAGAATCTGAACTGATGTCCCTATTCATTTCCAAAAGTTGTTCATAGTAGTTAAACAGTTCCACAGACTTGAACTTTTACGGTCTTTCAGATTCTATTAACAGCCCTATTTGGTTTCCTTTCTAGAATGGCTGATAAAATCCTATAGGTTTTATAAGTGCATTTATTTTAGCAAAAAACATTCAGTTCCACAGACCTTTTTATTAACATCCATATGCATCAAGCATTGTGCTTAGTACAAGGGATACAAAAGAGAAAATACATACTCTTTAAGAAAATTGTATTCTGTCTGAAATGAAAATTAAACACTGAAATGTGTTAAATACTCAAACAGAAAGAAAAACTGAAAAGCTGAGTGACAAACAACACAGGGCTGTCTTCACTCAAATTATTTTCCTTTCCTTTAGTTCTTTTTATCTTCATTGATTTTAGGCAATGTTAGGTCAGAACCCTTCACAACTTGTGTCTTAGCAACAGAAATCTCTATGTAATAAAATGATCATCACATTTTATGCATCTAGCCTGCTTAGTGATACAATATTCTGCACTACAAAATTGGATTCTTTTTACCACATATGCAGAGGTGGTTTTGCTCCTAAGGAGACCGCAGGCTCAGCAAGGTGCTCTCTATTAAAGTTTAAAATACAGCCTGGCAGGATACTTAAGAGCACTCTCTTGACTTGGTACTTTCTTATTCTTTGCTTCATCCTGGAAGCAGGATGACAAAGGGGCTTTATAGTCAGACAGTTCTGAGTTAGAATTCTGACTCTGATTCTTGCTAGTGTGTAGCTCTCAACAAGTTACTTTGTCCATCAGTTTCTGAATCTGTAAAGTGGAAATAACAATAGTCCATAATTTCCAAGGATATTGTGGGATTTAAATGAACCAATGTATGTAGAGAGTTTAGCATTATGCCTGAGGCATACTAAGTGCCCAGCACATATTAGCTCTTACATATATAATTCAGTGTCCTTGCTTAAGAAAACATCCAAATGAAAATAGTACCTAGGTTCCAGTTCTGGCTATGGAGCTAACCCCATGACTGTGAGTAAGCTGCTAGGGCTCATGTTTCTATCTGCATAATAATAGAAGTTTTAGTAGATTACTTTCAATGTCCCTTTTAGTGCTAAGAGTCTATGATTGGCTTGTTGCTTGGAGTGACACTGTGAGCTCCTGGGTATGACAGTCATACCGGATTCCCGCAGGGTCTAGAAGTACCCTACTTCCTGTGGAGTATCAAGAACATGCTCTGCTTCCAAAAACAGGTTCCAAAGGCAGTAAAAATGATGTCCCAGAAGATCTGGTAATGATTTGTTACCCACAGTTTTAAATGGAATATGTAACTGCTGAGGAGGCCAAGTCTTCTATTAACCCCATAGGGGTTCTCTTAACTGTGTAGAACTAAAGAGATTGTCATTCAAAAGAGATCTTAATTCTAGGGTTTATTCAGTTATGCTTCTTTTTTTCTCTAGCATACATGTTGAAAATGAAAAAAAAAAGATCAAGCATTTTGTCATTACTGTTCAAAATTTCTGTGAACTTGTTAACCCTGTAGTATTCTCAGAAGCATTTCAGTGCTCATTAAAAAACTACCTTGCATTTTTATTACACCTTGAATATAAGCAACTCAAAACTCTTTACAGACATCATGAAATCTCACCCTATCTCTGAGCAATTTCTCTGCAAAGAAGCCAGCACCATGACATCCATGAGTTAAATTAGCCACTTTATTCTACTAGCCATAGTGGATCCCATCCCGGTCATACGTATCTCCCTACTGCCAACACCACTTGATGTTGTTGGAATTTCCATGAGGTCTGAGGCAAAGGGTCTTGTACATTAGGAATCTATTTGATGGCACTCCTCTGTGGGCTTCCTTTTATCTGCCAAGGTCAGGGTGAGCGAACCTTTATTTGGCTTTTTAAAGGACATACGTGAAACAAGAGCTGGGTAGGGTCTGAGGGCCCTCAAGGGAATTATATTATTCTACTTTCATAATTTATCCTATGGAGATGACTTCCACACAGTGGTATTCATATAGTGAGATGAAACAACTGAGTGGTTGTCTGAGAACAGCTCTGAAAGGATACTAGTTTCAAACCAGTTATTCCCAGGCTATGTCCTATGTATACATCCAGTCTGACTGAATTCAGTTTTATTTATTTATTTTTTTTCAAAGCTTCTAGCAAACAACCAGGATCTTGTGATCAAATGCTTGTAACAGCCTCAAGATTTATCCTAGCCTACGATTTCACTTTCTCCATAGCCATGCCTCACACTCATACCCCATACCCTAAGTTGACTGAACTTTTTGTTTCTAGAATGAGTTATGTTTTCTAAACAACTTGGGGGACACACACACACACACACGCACACACACCATGAATACTATAGTATTCATAAGTACCTATAGACTTATAGGTCTCAACTTAAATGCCACTCCAGGAAAACTTTCTCTCCCACAGTCCTGGTTAACTACTCTGGTCTGTGCTCTCAGGATATCCTATACTTTTACCAAACTTAGCATTTACCACACTGTGTAATTAATCACTTCATTGTTTCTTCCATTTGACATGCAAGCACTCTGAACTAAGGATGTGGTTTACTCAACTTTCTGTTGTGCCATGATTGCTTGTTGAGCAAATGAATAAATTAATTGGGCATTTTACTTTCAAATGTTTATTCTGGCATTTCACACTTAGCCTCATCAAATGTCACAAGCTTTGTAAGATAACAGCCCATAGGTGTGTAATTGAGTCTTTTAAAAAACATACCTACAGAATCCTTGTCTTTTGGGGCCTTTATATTCTAATTGCATTACCATGAATGTATAGTACAAATATTTTGACTTTTTATTCCTTCTACTTCAAGGCTGAAACATATCCTCTGTTTAAATGGTAATGATACTAAATGGTTGCATATCTACTTTAGATTCTAAGTAGTTTGCCAAGGAAATCATAGAAATTAACCACTAAATGTCTTGTGTTATGTAAACATATCTCCCTATATAAAAATACACATGAACATGAACAAATTCCTCACTTCACTACTATTACCACTGCATGCTTTCTGATGAATGTAAAGATGCTTGTATTTATATGAGGATAAGCTGTATTTACTATTAGCTTTGTTGTCTTGGAGTTGACTCCTGAATTTCTAGAATGAAGGCACATTGAACTTGTTTCCAAATCTAAAGGAGTATCTGCTCATTCAATTATGACAAGTATCTGTGCTTGTAGATATTGGGGGAAGTTATAATATTCAATGGACCAAATGTAAATAGAAATGGATAAAAATATAAACTCTGAACCATATGCTTATCATCCATCCAAACCCGTTCATGCAAGAAAGGAAAGAAGAATATCTGCATTGCTTCCCGCTCAGCTGGACCAACAGACCTGACTTTCTATGCTTGTTACTCCTTATTTATACCTATTAAAGTTCTATTTATCATTTAAAGTTATATTCAAATATATCTGCTCTAACAGCCCCTACCACCACCATGGAAAGAGATGTCAGTTCCACAGAGGAGCTCTGAGCTCACCTAATTCAGAGGTTCTCAACTTTATTGACATGTTAAAATCACCCAGGACACTTTATAGGAAACACCAAAGCCTGGGCCTCAGATGAAAACAATTTAATCAGAATCTTTTGGTCTGAGGTACATCAGCGTATTTCAGACTGTGCCAGGTGATTTTGAGGTGCAACCAAAGTTGATAGCCACTGCCCCAAAAGATCAGTGTGGCTGGAGCATAGAGGGTGAGGGGTAGGGGTGGTGGCAAGGAGGAGAGGCGAAAAATATTGGTAAGGATCAGCTTTGCAGGCCTTATAATCCATCCCAAAGAGTTTGGCTTCTATCCTAGAGGCTATGAGAGCCAAAAAGGGGTTTTGCCTGGGAAGCAACATAATCAGTTTAGTGTTCAAGAAATTAAAGTCCCTTCATTTCTTGGAGCTTTCTTTTAATCATCTGCATCTTTTTGAGAATTTGAAGAAGGCCATAGGCCACTGTTGACTTCTGCAATAATGAGAATATTCCATATTTTCACCATCCAATAAAATAGCCACACTTGGCAATCATCAATCATCTATAAAATGCATTTCTAACTTAGAATGCTTACTACAAACAGAGGCTTTACATCTTTCCCTAAATATAGGGCTTTGCAGAAGATAGTATTTCTTTTAGAGAGCCAGCTCTTTGAGGGGATTTTTAGAGGGGATGACTGCTAACAACCAGCTTCTGCCTCACCAAGGAATTGACCTCGATGGAATGGAGGGCCTGTTAATTAGCAGACAAAGCCCTGCAGGCCAAAGCTAACAGAAAGGTTTTTCCTTACTTTGGAAAGAGAGACTGGCAGCTGTGGAAAACTTGGTCCAGGCCCTTCCCTGTCCTTACAAGTATGTGTCAAGAGGCCAACATGGATATTTGTTGAATTGAATTGAACACTGCTTGTTAAAATTATACTTGAAATAATTGTAAGGAGACAGGCCTTTATTTTCTGTCTCCCTAGTTCTTGGTTATATCACGGGTAAATGAGGCTCCCAGAAATGTGACCTCTGGATGCAACGTATACTAAATATGCATACATATAGATATACTTAGAAATACATTTAGCCATTTATTATTTAGATTTTTTGAAGGGCTAAGGAAACATTACCATCTGTAATAGTGTAAATTGAATCTGGCTCAGCTGTTTTCAGTGGCATTGCATGTCACTATTCTTAATTGTAATAATGTCCATCATTGCCTTATGTTGCAGAAATAGTCTGCTTGATAGGCATCAGTGGTGCTTGTCAGCTACTGCTTGGACGTGGGCAGACTTCCTCTTGATACAGAGGGAGACATGTATGTGGACCCAGCTTAGAACATGCTCCAGAAATCCACACCATATGCATTTAAGGGCTGGAGTCCTATCCTTCCTTTTCCAGCCAGTGTCAGCTTCTTTATCCTCTTTCTGATTCATAGAAAACCAGCACATCTGTTTGAAATTGTATTTATTTTCATTGTCATTTGGAAGAAAAGGCTGCTGCTAATGAGGCTGGTGAGTTAATATGGATTACTTGGGAGTGACTATGATGGATACTGGCAATAAACACCTGCACCATTTAAAGCAATTTTCCGAGACCAAACGCTGTTTTAGGGCAGATAGAAGCTACTGTAATTGAAGTCTTTGGAAAATGTCAGCCTTTATGCCTTCCTTGCACAGAAATCATCACATGTTGTTATGCTGAGGTAAGCATAAAATTTCAATTACATTTTGGAATCTGAAAATGAAAATGCCCTACTTTGCCCCGTTTAATTCTCTGGCCACATTAGCTGTTTAGCCTTTCCTTTCCTGGGCAAGAAAGAATTAGGGATTTTTTAAAAAAGAAACCACCAAAAACAAGAAATCTTAATTCATGTAATTACTCTAATTGGCTAATAGGAGTATTTTCTGAATAGCAGATAATTCTTTGCAATTTATGGACATGTGTGTACATGTTAAAAAGATTCAGTCAATGGAGTTCACTTTCCTGTCTCTCACTACACAGATGGGCAGGAAACATGGCTAAAATTCTTGGCAAACAGATGCAGCCCTTAAATTTTCCTCCAAACAACTTATTTTTTTTTAAGTTTTCACTTCACTTGTTTGCTGAGATGATGGTTAATAAAGGATTCATGGGCGGTAGTATCACTAATAAAACATAAATCAAATTGGGCTCTACATATCATTCATATGCTTGAAGGAGGCAGCAGTGTGAGCTGGTGCGTGTTTCCAGCTGTTTTCTTGTCATTAGCTTTTAATTTCAACAGCTACCTACTTGGGCCGCCCCTTTCTTTCCTCAGCTCAGGTATTTGTGCTGTTAGTGCGATTGTCAGTCCTGTTCTGCTTGAAAGGTTTCAGTGTACGTTGCTATGGTTACAGCTGCCG
This sequence comes from Cacajao melanocephalus, assembly GCA_963573385.1. Taxonomy (NCBI): domain Eukaryota; kingdom Metazoa; phylum Chordata; class Mammalia; order Primates; family Pitheciidae; genus Cacajao; species Cacajao melanocephalus. The sequence goes on along the minus strand of CAUYLG010052326.1, from coordinate 1,029 downwards.
GAATTGGAAAGAAATGAAGGGAGTATCAGAGGTTTGACGTAGCTGTGATGAAGGCTTAGTGCTAAAATGTTAGCTATTACTTTGGCGGATTCTATGTTATTTGACAATGAATCCGTTTTAATAGAATATTTAAATGCACTCTTGAATATATGGCACATCAAAATGGAAATATGGATAACTGGATTTAAACTAAATAAATATTTTAAAGCAGTTTTGAGTGCATACCCTATGGGACACTTGGGAACTAAGTGAACACTGTTAGTGTAATATGCAGTATCACCTGAGTAAGTAATATGGGCAATTTTATTAGCTCTCTGTGTCTCCTCTGAATGTTAGTGTCTTCTTGTTTTCTCTTTATTTGTTCTCTTCTTTTCCTCAGCAGCAGAATGAAATTCTATAAATTTGGTAATGAGATGCGTGCTTTAGTTGTTGAGGTGACTGGGGAGACAGGGCTGGTAATGAGGTTTCCCACAATTCTCCCTCTTGTTTTCTGCTGGAAATATTAGAGGAAAGGCCTGGGGAATTGGCTGTCTCACTCTTTCCAATGGGGGACAGTCAGGAAACCTAAACTGGTTATACAGATGCCACCCCTGGCAATGCTCTAATGCTTTCTCTATGTGCCTACCTAGCTGCTCAAGATGGTCAATTGGTCAAGCCCCCTTAAAGAAATTGAAGAGGCTGCCATTCCTAGTTGCCTCTTCACATTCTTTGCTCTCTAGAGCCCTGCTACTTTTCTCCTTGGTTCTATGATCTTCAAGGCTGGAGATGCAGATGATTTATTCCAGGCTTTGGCCTGCTCATTGTGCTTAGAATCCTCCTCTTTTCACTCAGTGACTTGAGGGAATAAAGACACTTGTTTCTTTAAAAAATTTTTTTGATTTTGACAGGTCTCATGCCAGTTAGAATGGCGATCATTAAAAATCTGGAGACAACAGACGCTGGAGAGGAAGTGGAGAAATAGGAACACTTTTACACTGTTGGTGGGAGTGTAAATTAGTTCAACCATTGTGGAAGACAGTGTGGCGATTC
>CAUYLG010052323.1:0-34489 GCA_963573385.1 Cacajao melanocephalus | reverse complement strand
TCAATTACGCTACTGAAATTTAAGTATGCTTCACTAAGTACTCGTGTTGAGTTTTTCAGCTCCACAAGTCATTTATATTCTTCTCCAAGCTGTTTATTCTAGTTAGCATTTCATCTAACCTTTTTTCCAAGTTCTTAGTTTCTTTGCATTGAGATAGCGCATGCTCTTTTAGCTCAGAGAAGTTTGTCATTATCCACCTTCTAAAGCCTGTTTCTGTCAATTTATCAGACTCATGCTCCATCCAGCTTTGTTCCCTTGCTGATGACGAGTTGTGATCCCTTGGACGAGGAAAATGTTCTGGTTTTCGGTGTTTTCATCCTTTTTGTACTGCTTTCTTCCCAATCTTTGTGGCTTTATCTACCTGTTGTCTTTGCAGTCGGTGAATTTCAAATGGGGTCTCTGAGTGGACATCCTTTTTGTTGATGTTGAGACTATTTCTTTCTGTTTTTTAGTTTTCCTTCTAACAGTCAGGCCCCTCTGCTGTAGCACTGCTGGAGGTCCACTCCAGACCCTGCTTACCTGGGAATCACCTGCAGCAGCTGCAGAACAATAAGGGTTACTGCTGGTTTCTTCTTCTGTTATCTTCATCCCAGAAGGGTACCCACCAGATGTCAACCTGAGCTGTCCTGTTTGAGGTGTCTCTTTGGATATACAGGGATTGGGGAGCTGCTTGAGGAGACAGTGTGTCCCTTATAGGAGCTCAAGTGCTGAGCTGTGAGCTCCGTTGTTCTGTTCAGAGGTGCTGGGCAAGTACATTTAAGTCTGCTGAAGCAGAACTCATAACCGCCTTTTTTCCCAGGTGCTCTGTCCTGGGATGGTGAGTCTTTATGTATAAGTTCCTGTCATTCTGCTGCCTTTTTCAGAGATGCCCTGCCCAGCATGGAGGTAGTCTAGTCATAGTCTTCCGGCAGACGTGTTGCTGAGCTGCTGTGGGCTCTGCTCAGCTGCTGTTTGAACTTCTTTGTGGTTTTGTTTACAGAGATACAGTTAGAACTGCCTCAGTAATGGTGGTCTGCCTTACTCATGGTGGACTGCTTCATTAATGGCAGGCTGCCTCAGTAAAGGTGGATTGTCTCAGTAATGGTGGACTGCCTCAGTAATGCTGAACTGCCTCAGTAGTGGTGGACTGCCTCAGTAATGGTTGACGCCCTTCCCCCCACCGAGCTGGACTGCCCTGGGGCCAGCTGTGCTTGCTGCAAAACTCTTAATTCAGAGCATTTCAGATTGCTGGACTTTGTGGGAGTGGGACTTGCTGAGCCAGATCACCTGGCTCCCTGTTTCAGCCCCCTTTTTTTCAGTTAAATGGGTGGCTGTGTATCCCAGGCATTCCAGGTGGCAGTTGAAACGGCCACCCAGATTTGTGTGAGTTTTTGTGTGGAGACCCACAGCGCCAGCTGAAACAGCCATGCTGGAAACTCATGGCAGTTTTCAGCCCGGGAATCTCCTGGTTTGTGGGCAGTAAAAACTCATTTGGAAATGCAGTGATCATTCACCCTCCGCATTGTTCTCACTGGGAACTGCACGCCAGAGCTGTTCCTATTTGGCCATCTTGGATCCCCTAAGCTCCCTGCCATCTGGGTGCTTTCTAAGACAGCAGGTGGCTACAGTTGTTGTCTGAGTTTAGGTAGAAGTGAGATCACTGTGTCAGAAGCTAGTGCTGATCCCTCTTTGATCAGGGGAAATAGAGTAATCTTACTCCTTCTAGGCACCATGACTTTAGTCTCTATTGGGGCTATGGTGTCAGTGCTGGTCTGTTCTGTGGCCTAAGATTTGCAGAGCTCCTCTTGGAGTCAAACGTTTCCCCTGTAAAACATCCAGGTGGCTCTCTGTCTCAGTCTAGATGCATGGTGGGGGTGATGCATGGGGGCCAGTGTGATTTTCCTGTTCCTCGTCTTGCATAGGTTTCTGTGGAGGAGGTGAATTTCCAAGAAGATTCTCATTTACTTACCCTTTCCCCTGTTGGAGACATTCTTCTGGCTCCTTGCTGTGCCCATACAGGCTGGTGCTCAGCTTCCCTCTTCTCTGATCTCTGTCACTCTGCTGCATAGGCCAGCAAGGTCAGAGTTCACTAACCTTTTTGTTTCTTCTCTGTGAGAGTGGAGTATATGTGCTGTTTATATTCTGCAATATTGGCCCCTCCTATCCTCTCATTTTTGAAGGACCATTTTGTCAAATATAGAAGGCTTGGTTGACAGGTATTTCTTTTCATTCAGCAATTTAAATATGTCAATTGACTTATTTTTAACCTCCGTGATCTCAGAGAAGAAATCGGCTATTAATCTTACTAAGAATTTTTTTTTTTCTGTGACAAATCTTACCTTGCATCTTTCAAGATTCTCTTTGCCTTTTTTTTAAACAATTTAATTACAATGTGCCTTGGTGTGGGTAGAGTTTTGCTAATCCTACTTTTAGTCAGTTGAGCTACTTGGATGTGTAGAGTCACATGTTTTATCAAATGTGAGAAATGTTTAGCTGATATTTTTATTATACTTTTTCTCCTTCTTTCTCTCTCTTTCTTCTTTGACTTCCATAATGAATATATTAATCTTCTTGATGTTGTCCTACAGGTCCCCTATGCTCTGTTCACTTTTCTTCATTATTTTCTCTTTCTACTCCTCATACTATATATTTTCAATTTTCCTGTCATCGTTATCTGATTCTGCCTTTTGCCTGTTCATATCTGCTGTTCAACTCTTCTAGTGAATTTAAATTTTTAATTCTACTTTTCTATTCCAGAATTTGTTTGGCTCCTTTTTATTTCTATATCTTAATTTATATTTGAATTTTGTTCAGACATAGTTTTAAGAGGTTTTCTTTAGTTTTTATTTATGTTTTATTTCAATTCTTTAAGCATATTTAAACAGCTGTTATAAAAATTATGTCAGTGTAATAGTGGGAACAAAAATCAAGTTACATGAACCAAAGGATGAAAAGGAGGTATGGCAATGAAAATAGGGAGTATCAGCAACTTTTCTCAAGGCTTATCTTAAACGATATTAAAAAATGGCATATTGTAGTTCAATAGAAATGTGTGACCAAGGAAGATTTTTTAAATGGTATCTTTTGGGCTGAACTGTCCAATACCTTAGCCACTAGTCACATATGGTTATATAAACTTAAATTTATTATTTAAATTTATTATAATTAAACTAAGTTATAAATTAATTTCCTCAGTTATACTAGCTACGTGTGACTACTGTATTGGACAGCACCAAAAACTCCTATGATCTGCACCATCTTCCTTTTTTTTCCTGTTACAATTAATGAGGCATCTTTCCTCTCATTAAATATTAATTCCTATAATTCATGCTCTGGATCCCATTCCCTTTTCCTTTTTTTAGTTACCATAGTTCTATGGTTATAATCTCTCTCTTTCTCTCTCTCTGTCTCTCTCTCTCTCTCTCCTACCTAATCACGAATCTCTCCCTCTCCACTATATCAACATGCTCTAGTACAGTAACCCCTTATCCTTGGTTTCACTTTCTATGCTTTCACTTTCTATGCTTTCAATTATTCATGGTCAATTATAATCTGGTAATAGTAAATTTAAAAATCCATAAATAAACTATTTATAAGTTTTAAATTGTGTATTTGTCTCATATGTGTACATGAGATACTCATACTCATATCTCATATTGTCCCACCTGGGATATAACTCTTTTCTTTGTCCAGCATATCCACACTGGATATGATACCTGTGCATTCGGCACTTAGCTGTCTCAATTATCAGATCAACTGTCACAGTTTTGCAATACTTGTGTTCAAGTAACTTTTACTTTACTTAATAATGGCCCCAAAGTGCTATAGTAATGATGCTGGCAATTTGTATGTGCCAAAGAGAAGCCATAAAGTGCTTCTTTTAGTGAAAAGGTGAAAGTTCTTGAATTAACAAGGAAAAGAAATGTGTGCTGAAGTTGCTAAGATTGATGGTAAGAATGAATATTCTATCTATGCAATTGTGAAGAAGGAAAAAGAAATTCATGCAAGTTTTTCTGTAGCACCTCAAACTACAAAAGTTATGGCCACAATGTATGATAAATGCTTAGGTAAGATGAAAAAGGCATTACATTTGTGGGTGGAAGATATGAACAGAAATGTATTTCAATTGACAGTAATCAGCTTCAGTTCTATCTGTGCTTTCAGTTATCCACTGGTTTCTTTAATTAACTTCTGATTCCTGAAAGAACGAATAAAAATTATGTTGTTGTTGTTGTTGTTGTTTTGATCTGTAAGTAAAATGTAGCTGTAACATTTAATGCAGCCTCATGCACAGTGTCTTATTGGCTCACAGGTTTTAGCTACTTTTCTTTAATGAGGAAATGGATGTTTGACATTACAGCAGATGACTCATAAACTTCATATGGCTAACTTCTTAGGTTGGAGCACATTAAATAAAGAAGTAGCCCAGAGCAAATGAAGATATGAGGTCAGGTTTGGGACCTTCAGTGAAAATGGAAGGGGTCAGACATTGCTAGTTCCATTTATTCAATTGTAAAAGCGGGATTCTAAAGTACAGAAAGCAAGCTGCAATGGGAGATTGACCTAAGATGCAGAAGTGAAGTGGAGAAAGAGGCTTGAATCAGAATAATAGGGCATCAGGAGCTAAGAGAGGAAGTTTCTGAATAGTTGCTGGGGATACCTTCATGATGTCAAGCATTTGCATATTTTTAGGTGATTATGTGTTAGCATATTGTTTTAGCTAAACTTTCAGGAATGAGGCACAAGGTCAGGAAAGGAATAAAGGCTTTAAATTATCTATTTCTTTTGATAGTATCTTAGTCCATTTCACCTTGCTATAAAAGAATACCTGAAGCTGGGTCATTTATAAACAAAGGAGGTTTATTTGGCTCATGGTTCTTCATGCTATACAAGAAGCATGGCACCAGCATCTGCTTCTACTGAGGGCTCAAGAAAGCTTACAATCATGATGGAAGATGAAGGGGGAGCAAGTGTATTACATGATGAGAGAGGGAGCAAGAGAGAAAGGAGGAGGGGTGCAATGATCTTTTAAACAATCAGCTCTCGTGTGAAGTAATAGACCAAGAACTCACTCATTGGTCAAAGGACAGCACCAAGACACTCATGAAGGATCTGCACCTATGACCCAAACACCTCCCACTAGGCAACACCTCCAATACTGGGGATCAAGTTTCAACATGAGATTTGGAGGGGACAAAAATTCAAACTACTTCAGATAGTATGAAAGTTGTTGGAGGTTGTATTAGTTTGCTAGGGCTGCCATTATAAAGTACCATAAACTGGGCAACTTAAACAACAGAAATGTATTGTCTCATAATTCTGGAGGCTAGAAGTCCAAAATCAAGGTGTCAGCAGGGATTGTTCCTTTTAAGGACTATAATGAAAGACTCATTAAGGAGTGTATGGAAGTGAGGAAGTAAAGAAAGTAGATTTTGGCAGGACTTTAAAAATGCTTAGATGTTGAAGAAGACAGAACAAGGGAGCGCAGTAGCTTGAGGGTCACAGGAGAGAGAAAGGAGAGACGTTAGCATTGTTTACGCGGGGAAAGGAACAAGCAGAGGAGAGGTAAAAGATCCAGGAGGAAGAAGAAATTTAAATCTGGAAAGAAATGGGAGAAAGCATGAACCTTGAATTGGAGTAGGACCACTTCCCCCTTTGAGGCTCAAGGGCTTGGAAGATGTGGATAAGAAATGGAGGTTTAAGGGATGAGAGCCTTTGTAGAGTAGTGGTAAAAGCAAGAATTCTGAAGCTAGATGGCATGGGCTCAAATCTCAGCTATGATGTGTGATGTTTAGAAAGTGCTATAATATCTATGAGATGAAACCTTAGTTATTTCATATACACAATGGAATTAATAGTAATATCTGTCTCGTAGGGATTTTAAGTTAATATAACTGAGATGCAGGCTTTTGCCAATATTATTCTGTGACATTTGAGTTGAAGTCACTTGTTGGGAGTGAGGAGGTAAGGAACAAATGTGGCTTGAGGAGTGTAGTGAAAGTTTGAAATTGTCACCAAGAGGAACAGGATTGGAAACTATAGAACCAAACAGCAATGGGGACGCAATTGAGGCTGGAAAATAGAAATTTGAAGAAGCAGCACTATAGAAGGCTGTACAGTTTCTTTCAGCTGTGTTCAGCACATCACGGTCTAAGATCAGAGGATGCAGATTGTAAGATACACCTAGGGAGTTAGTGATACGCAACTTTAGTGAACATGAAAATCACTTGTAGGGATTGTTATATTGCCCATAGGTTGCTGAGGCCACCCCCAGAGTTTCTGAATCTTTAGGTGTGGAGAGATTCCCTATAACTTGCATTTCTACAAGCTGCTAGGTAGATTCTGGTGCTGCTGGTGCAAAGAATATACTTTGAGGACCACTGACTTATAGGAAGTTATTACGGGGTGGTAATGGTGAAAGAGATGCATTGTGTAGAATAGTGTAACAGGCAAGAAGACATGAGAGTGCAGGATATTTGTAAAAGAGTAGTTCAAATGCTGACCATGCCAGTGGGAGAATTTAGACCAGACAGGGAAAAAAATGGAGTCAGGAGGGACCTGATTTAAAAAGGTAGAGGAGGGTAGGGATCTTCACAGGGACATAGCACTTATCCTAGTTTGTAATTCTATATGATTTTTGTTGGTTTACTTGTATATGGTTTCCTCTCTCCACTAGATTATAAAAGGACAGGGAGTATGGAGTATGTTGTTTTGTTTGTGACTTCCCAACACTCAACATATAGTATGTTCAATACAGTTTTGTTGATTGTATGAGTGAGAAAAAATTGCATGCTTTCACCTCTGACTCTTCTTCTCTAAGCTCTCCTCATTCCTTGAGATTCAGACCAAGCCTGAACTCTCCTATAATACTTTCTCCAGTGATCAATACCTCTGAACTCCTGTAGTTGTTTAGGTAACAGTATAGTTGACTTTTTTGATTTACAGTTTATGAATTTTAACACATATATAGGTTAGTATAATCACCACTGCAATTAGGAATTAGAGCAGTTGCTTACTTGCTATCCCTACCCTCTCTCAAGCACTGATTTGTTCTCAATTCCCATTGTTACATTTTTCCTAGAATAAAATACATATATATTTATATATATATATATACATAAGTGATTTACATAAGTGATACCTACATTAAAATGGAATATATTTATGTATATAAATGAAATAATACAGTATGCAATCTTTCAAGATTGACCTTTTTCACTCAGCACAATTCTCTGGAGATTCATCTAAGTTGTTATATGTGTTAACAGTTTACTAGTTTTTACTGCTGAGTAGTATTCCATGGGATGAATGTACAACCTTTCACTGTTAAAGGAAATTTAGATTGTATCCAGTTGTTGGCTCTTATTAATAAAATTGCTATGACTATCTGTGTAGAATCATTTATTGATTTATTTGTTGATTTATTTATTTTTTGAGTCTGAGTCTCACTCTGTCACCCAGGCTGGAGTGCAGTGGCATGATCTTGGCTGACTGCAACCTCTGCATCCCAAGTTTAAGTGATTCTCATGCCTCAGCCTCCCAAGTAGCTGAGATTACAGCTGCCCACCACCACACTCGATTAATTTTTGTATTTTTAGTAGAGATAGGGTTTTGCCATATTGGCCAGGCTGGTCTCAAACTCCTGATCTCAAGTGATCTACCTCCCTTGGCCTCCAGTGTGTTAAGAATACAGGTGCTGTGTAGAAGCTTTTGTGTGAACATTGCTCACATTTCTCTATGGTTGATACAAAGAACTGGGATTTCTGGATCATACAGTAAAGGGATATTTAACTTTATAAGGAACTGCCAAGCTTTTTTCCAGTGTCTGAACCATTTTCCATTCCCATCAGCAATGTGTGAGTGATTCAGTTGTTCCCTATTCTTGCCAGCATTTGGTGTTATCACTGACTTTTAAAGGCCATTGTGACAGGTATGTAAGGTTACCTCATTGTAATTTTGATTTGCATTTTCCAAATGGCTAATAATGTTTAACATCTATCATATGTTTATTTGTCATTCATATATTATGTAGTGAAGTGTCAGATCAACTTTGTTTTGCCCATTTTTAATTGGGTTGTTTGTTTTTATTTTGTTAAAAATTTAAGAGTTATATATCTTGGATACATGAGTGAAGCCTTGGCTACTATGGTCAGTCTAGGGCTGTCTAAGGAAATTATCTTTAGGCTGATACTTGAATGCAGCATACAAATCAGCCATACTAAGAAAGTTACAGGACAGCTTCAACTGCAAGTGTAAATACCTTGAGACAGGAATGATCTCAGTGTATCTGAGGAATAAGAAGAAGACAGTGTGGATGTAGCATACTGAGAAAGATGAAGAATAATAAGAAATCAGTTTTTAGAGATAAAGAAGGATCAGTAAGATCATGTAGAGTCTTGTAAGCCATGGAAGGGAATTTTTATTTTGTTTTACTCACAGTGAGGAGCTCTTGCAGAGATGTGGTGTGGTTTACTTTGTATTTTAAAATGTTGTATTTGTTGTTATGTGAAGCATATGTTATGAGAGGAACAAGATAGATGGCTATTGTAGTTGTCCAGGTGACAGAAGATAATGGCACAGACTATGGTGGTAGCAGTGGAGATGGGTAGAAGTAGATAGATAGGAGATATATTTTTCAGGTATATCCCTCATATCCATGCAGATGGATATGAGATGTGAGGGAGTGAGAAGAATGAAAGATAATTTGAGTTTTTGGCTTACATAACTGGTGGCGCTATCTATTGAGATAAAAAAGACTGCAAAGGAGTAGCTTTGGGGGAGAAGTCAAATATTTATTTTGAATATGTTGAGTCTGAGATAACAATTAGATAAATGGAGGTGCCAAGAAGGCAGCTGAATAAGTCTTGAACTAAATGGAGAGGCTGGAGAGAAGTTCAGTTAAACAGAACAACATAATCAAAGATACAGAGCTGTGAAAGTATGAGGTATGCCCAGAGATGAGCAAGCAGTAAAGTTTGACCAGTATATATTTTGCATAACTAGAAAGAATAAGAGACATGGCTGAAAAGGTAGGCCAGGGCTGAGTTAGACGGAGCTTAGATGCTTGGGAAAATGTTTGAAATTTATTATTTGATTATGAAGAAGCCATTACAGGTCTTTGAGAAAAGGCATGATGTAAATAAATAAAGGTTTTGGAAATATTAATATGGCATAGACAAAACAATGTTTAAAAGAACAAAGTTGGAGAACTCATACTTAATGTTTTTTTAACTTACTACAAAGCATAAAATTCAAGATTTTGTGGCATTGGCATAAGGATAGACACATAGATCAATAGAATAGAATTGAAGATCCAGAAATAAACCCTTTCAATTTTGGTCAATTCGTTACCAACAAAAGTGCCAAGACTTTTCAATGGCAAAAAAAATAACCTTTTCAATAAATGGTGCTGAGGCAACTGGATTTCCACATACAAAACTATGAAATTGGACCTCTAACTCACAACATACAGAAAAATCAACTCAAAATGAATCAAATGCCTAAATATAAAATCTAAAGCCATAAAACTTTTAGCAGAAAGCAAAGGAGAAAACCTTCATAACCTTGGATTAGGCAACGGTTTCTTACATACAACACTAAAAGCACGAGTGAACAAAGAAACTGAAATGCCTTAAAATTTAAAATATACTTTGAAGGACACCATAAAAAAGTGAAAAGACAACCCACAGGATGTGAAACAATTTGACAATTATATATCTGATAAGGGACTTCCAGAATCTACAAGAAACTATCACTTGATGTCATTGTTACTTGACAATGTTATCAAAAAACACACAACCTAATTTAAAATGGGCAAAGGATTAGAACAAATGTTGCTCTAAAGAAGATGTTAAAATGGCTATTAAGCACAGGAGAATATGCTCAACATTGTTACCCATCAGAGAAATGTAAATCACAACTGCAGTGAGATAACACTTTTCACATGCCAGGATAACTAAAATGAAAAATTTTAAAAAGCAGACAATAACTAGTTTTCATGCAGATGTTGAGAAATTGGAACCCTAATGTGTTGCTGGTGAGAATGCAAAATGGTGCAGGTGCTTTGGAAAGCAGTTTGGCAATTCTTCAAGTGGTTAAACATGGAGTTACCATATAACTCAGGAATAAGTATATCCACATAAAAACTTGTACACAAATGCTGATTTGTGGATACTATTTGCAACACTATTCTTAATAACTAAAAAGTGAAAATGACCCAAATGTTCATCAACTGAAGAATGAATGAATAAAATGTGGTGTATCTATTCAATGGAATATTGTTTGGCAATAAACACAATTAAGTATTGATATTTGCTACAATGTGGGTGGCCAATGAAAGCATATTAAATAAAATTCAGTCACAAAATAAACTACAATATAATTCAATGTCTATGGAATTCCCAGAATGGACAAATCTATAGAGACAGAAAGTACATTAGTGATTACCTTGGGTGGGTGGGGTGGGGTGGGGTGAGGGTGGGTGGGTGTACTAGGGGATGAGGGCAGTACAGGAGTTTTTTTGGAGGTAACGAAATGTCAGCTGAATCATGGTGGTGGTTACAAAGTTCTGTTAATTTACTAAAAACAGTGAATTGAGCATTTTAAAAGAGTGAATTGTATGGTATGCAAATTATATCTCAATAAGGTTGTTTAAAAAGATTAATATAGCATCAATTGGAAGATGAATTGGAGAGGTCAAGGCTGGAGTCAGAGAAACATGTTAAAAGCTTTGTAATAGTTAAGAAAGCAAGGGTCTAAAGTGGGGAAAGAGTAATGATAATTGAAAGAAGAGGATGGTTCTAAAATGTAGTGTAGAGATAGAATCAATAAGACCTGCCATTTGGTTAGATGTTGAATTATGAAAGTGAAGAAGTAAAGAAGATTAAAGTTTTGAGTCTGAGTATGTAGGAGAGTGATAATGTTATTTCTAGACACTGGGAGCACAGACTGGGAAGCAGCATTGCTTTTCAAAGGAGGGAGGTGAGTTCATGCAATCTATTTTCCAGGTGCTGTCAGGAGAATCTTTAAAAGATATTCAGTATCTAATTGAAAATTTGTAGTTGGAGCTTACTAACAAGGAGAGTCTGGCTGGAACTAAGTATTTAAGAGTCATTGATGTGCAGATCATAGTTGACCTCAGAAAGGTGACTAAAGCTTCCGAGGAAAGAGTATGGAAAGAGAAGAGAACTGAGACAGAACTTTGTGCAATCAACTGCATTTAGGAGGTAGCAGCTGGAAAAAATAAACCAAAGCAGAGCCCCCTACTCCCAAAAAGGAGGATATTACAAGCAAAAAAAAAAAAAAAGTAGCAAGGCTGCCTTACCAGAGGATTGGACCTGGGTGGGCCTTTGAGGATAGGGAAAGTAGAAAAGAAAGGTTGCAGGTATCTCATGGGGGAGAAGAGCAAGGTCACAAGAATAAAATGATAGAGGAATGAGAAAGAAAGATCCTAAAGAAGATGGGACTCAACCACCACTGCCTCTTGGGGAGACCTGGGAGTTGAGAGAAATTTCTGACCCGGTGCAACTGGAGTTTCCTTGTTACACTTTTCTAGGTGAGGTGCTCACCTATCAATGGAACATCCCAGAGAGATCTGGCCCTGGGCCCAATGACTCTGCTTGTGTTTCCTGGATCTATTATTCTGCAGTGGATGCCATCAAGGTAAAAACAAGATTGGTTGCCTGGAGGTGGGTCAAACTCTCTGGCAAAAAGAAGCTATTAAGCAGGTGTAGTAAGAATCTTACTCCTGAGATACTAGAGCCTAGAATTTGGGAAACATTCCTCAAAAGCTGGACTTATTTTGATAGGAGGAGAGAGGAAGGGAATGACTAGCATCAGATATTTGTCAGGAAGATTGTCTTCCTTACCTTTTCATTTTGGATCCTGTAAAGCAACATGTTCTTATTAAAAAACAAACAAACAAACAAAAAAACACCTCAGGTTGGTTGTACAGAGATTGAGGCTATAGTCCCAAATTTGGTTACAGCATGCTTTTAGAGTGACCTTAAATAAGTCATTCTGCCTCTGTTTCCTTATCTGGAAAATGGATTTATCGATTTAGCCATCCATCTACAGCCATCCATCAGCAATCATTTATTTAGTGTCTACTGCATTTTAGGCATTTTACTTGGTGCTTTGGATGATATAAATTTAAGATAGATTTCCCGTCTTCAAAGAGTATGGTCTAGTTGAGCAAGAGGGAACGTGGAGAAAGCATCACAATGGGAGGCGCATATTCTCTTGGCCTGAAAAGCTGAATCACATTATACCATTAGATAAGGGCTATGATGAGAAGGAGGGCATTACAGGCAGAGGAAACAGCACAAAAAGGACACTAGGTTGTAAAAATGCTTGGTAGGCTAAGAGGTCAATAAATAGTTTAGCCTAGCTAAAGCATAGGTTAGATAGTGTGTCTTAACTAAGTGCCAAGTTAATTGTGAGTCTGAACTCAAATAATATAGTGGGGTATTTATAAATGTAAGATATCATGAGGAAATGCTGAGAGACACAGTAGGCTTGTATGAGAACCTGGCTCCCTGCAGTGTACTGCTACCCAGAAACAATTCCATCTCTTTCTTTCTCTCCCACTTCCTCCCTTCCTCAGGACATGTATAGTGGCCTGGTAGGGCCCTTGGCTATCTGCCGGAAGGGCATCCTGGAGCCTCATGGAGGACGGAGTGACATGGACCGGGAATTTGCCTTGTTATTTTTGATTTTTGATGAAAATCAGTCTTGGTATTTGGAGGAAAATGTGGCAACTCATGGGTCCCAGGATCCAGGCAGTGTTAACCTACAGGATGAAACTTTCTTGGAGAGCAATAAAATGCATGGTCAGTAGAAAAAAAAACCCACTCTTCCTCCAGAGAAGTCCCTACTGGTTATATGGGGATATGTGATAGGCCCAGTACTACCTAAGGGAATACAATTCCAGGAAGGATAGGAATGTGGGAAGGTAAAATCAGGATGAGTTAGAAGAAATGTTTCCTATTCTTGTACATTTATATATGCAGAGCAGATATGTGGTCCAGATTAGACTGAGTGCCCAAAAAGCAGGAAGTTGATTCTGTAAAGTTGCCACAGTGATACTAGCAAATTTTAACATATTAGAGAAGGCAAAATGGACATGCATGACCCTCAATGTACTTGTCAAGCTGACTGCTTAGTGCCCCTCTATTTTAAAACCCTGAGTTTAGTCTCCCAATATAATCTTATTTGCCACTCTGAATTTGGGATCTGTTATCTCAATGGATTCCTATATAGCCAGATGAAAGCTTGTATTTTAGTCTGTTTTTAAAACAGAGTTTCAATTTACAGATGAAAGAATTGAAGAAGAGAGCCTTAGTGAGAAGCATGCTGGATTTCTGTTAGATGCAGAGAAGAACTTTTTGATGCTTGTAGGGATTTCGGAGGGAAATTGTGCATCAAAGCCTTCCTTTGCTCAAGAGATCTGTGTAGCTTTTAAAAAACAAGAGAAAGAAAGGAGAGCATAAGTGCAGTCGAATGTATGAAGTGATCTCTCCATATTCCTTCTAGCCCAAGATTTCTTTGATATGAGAATAAGGCGTAGCTTTGATACTGATTCTAATGGAACTAAAAAGTAGTATCTTATTATCCCACAGATTTTAGCTATTTCTCCTTGATGGAATGATGAATGATTTACATTAGAACAGATGATTTACAGACTTCACAAGGTGTCCATTTTAGCACCTGTCCAATCAGAGAAATGGCCCAGGACAAAAAGAGAACGATGGCACAGTTAGGTCCTGTTAATGCAGCGGTTTGGCTAATGCTTACTTTCCTCTGTTTGTTTATGTGTCTATTTATCCACACTCTTCAGGTATAAATATATCTACCTATCCATCTAGCAGGTATTTGTTGAGCACTTTCTGAGTGCTAGCACTGGAGATATTTGCATCTGAGGGGTAAATAAATAATATCCCTCTCTTCCCTTTCAGGTTCCTGAACCAACTGAGAAAGAGAGATGCTTAAGATCAAATGTGAATCATATTACTAAGAAGGCTAATTGAAAAACTGATTTAAGTTCTACAACTAAATGGGCTTACTAACAATTCTCTGGCAACAGATAGACTTTTCCACCTTGTCATTGACATAAATGAACAGCAATACACTCCTCTTCTGCACAATAAGTGAGAAATAGCATTTCTCACTTATCCACAGTGAAATGCTATTGCCCATTTCTGTGGCCAGATTGATAGAGAGAAAAAATATCAATAAGGGGCTGAGTTGATCATGTTTAGTTTTCTCTCTGAAATGCACAATTTGGTAGAGGTAGACATAGAGATGGATTATAAGCGATTGCTTCCTCTCTTGTAGGGAATAACGTGGAAATTACCTTCCCTCTGTAAGAACATGAGAAGTGGAGGAAAATTGTCTGGGAAAAAGTCCTGGAAGTGTGAATTAATATAGCAATGAGTAGTCTGATGTCTTTGGAGCATAGGATGTGGTCCGGGAAGAGACCCATGCATTAATATCATTGTTAATTTCATGCATTAATATTATTAATTCCATGAATGTGACAGGTCTTTTTTAACATTTATTGTAAACTCAGCTATCTACTGGGTGTACTGAAAAAATATAATGAAACTATAGTAATGTAGTATATACATACATTCTTTCCTGAATATTAGGCCCCTATAGTCTAATTGGAGATGTAAGCTTTCACACATGATAAGACAGGTAAATGTAGAAGGCAATTTCTTATGAGTTCCAATGACTCATGCAAACAGTACTGGAGAAGTTCACAGGAGGAAGGGGATGCAGGGAATGAGAGGTATGGAGAGGAACTAGGAGATTAGGAAAGTCTTTCTGGGGGATGTGAAGATTTGACTGGACTTTAAAAAAAATGGATAAAAGAAGGCAGGATTTCCAGTAGGGAATCTTAGAAACACAAGAACAAAGAACATGCATGGACCATTTGAGGAGTGGTGAAGAAATCACCCCAATTGGAATAAATGTGTTGGGTAGTGGGAGATGAGTCTGTGAAGGTGGTTTGGAACTATATTTTGAAGGATCTTGTTGGCTGAAGTAAGGACTTGCTCTTTGGGGCAGGAGAAAGTAATTAAAATATTTTAAGCAGCAGAATGACATCATCAGACTCAATTATTTAGAGAGATAATTCTGGTAATATCAATGTAAGAAGATACCCTGAAGAGGGATAGATGGAATAAAGATGAGACAAATTAGGAGTCCATTGCTATCTTAGATAAAAGCGATTAGGCCTAGGACAGTGGCAATGGGGAGTCAAAAGGAGAGATGTAAGAAGCTTTTTTTCTTTCTTTTTTTTTTTACAGCAATCAATGGGAAACTCTATGCCAACCTTAGGGGTCTTACCATGTACCAAGGAGAACGAGTGGCCTGGTACATGCTGGCCATGGGCCAAGATGTGGATCTACACACCATACACTTTCATGCAGAGAGCTTCCTCTATCGGGTGAGCTGGAAAGTGGGCTGAGTTCCTCAAGGATGATTAGAGGAGTGTTTTAGCAGCAATTGAGAAAAAGGGTAATAGCATCGAAAAAGGTAACAATTAGTTAAAAGAGCAGAGGTCTAGTACATGGAGTATTGAGCTGGAAATTCTAGTCCAGCTGTGTATCCCAGGGTCAATAACTTCCCTCTAGGCCCTAGCTTTCCCTTCTGATATGGAAGAGACAAAATGACTCATTTATCGGTAAGGAGATTGAAAGGAATCATTATCGAGCCTCAGTCAAGGACTTGAGATTCAATGAGCAGTGATTTTTAAGAACAAGGAATTTCAGAGAGGCATCTCTGAATTGCTGAAAGTCCTTAATCCATTATAAGAAGAGCTTAAATTTAGGAGCTACATGGAACAATATGTAGATTTTGAAGATAGTTTAGTCTTAGGTAGAGGAGGAAGAGTTGGGGGCATTGATAGAGACTTTGAGATTTAGAAGTCCTGAAAAAAAACAATGGCAAGGATAACACTTTTATTTGAATCAATTTCTAAAGGAAATACATGCCTCATTCATAGGGATTAAAGCTTAAGCCAAATTCCACATATTTTAGCTTGTTGAAAAGTATGGAGATACTTGTTTTAAACCCTCTAAAGTAACCTAGAAATTATTTTACTTTGGGACACTTTAAGAGGAGAAAGTCACCTCTGTTGATTTCGTTTCTGTGGGCGGGTTCATTGGAGATATGAATAAAGTGAACTTTTAAAGTCACTCACTGGTCTAAGAACCTTGGAGTCTCATCTTCCCAATGTGGACATCACAAATCTTTAGTTCCTGAAAGCTCTAAGGTGATCTTTATGTCCTTCATTTCCTCTCCCCCATTCCCGATCTCTCTTGAAGAATGGCGAGAACTACCGGGCAGATGTGGTCGATCTCTTCCCAGGGACTTTTGAGGTTGTGGAGATGGTGGCCAGCAACCCTGGGACATGGCTGATGCACTGCCATGTGACTGACCATGTCCATGCTGGCATGGAGACCCTCTTTACTGTTTTGTCTCAAAAAGGTAAGTTCTAACTTCCCCAAAAAGAACATCTTCTAACACTTTATCTAACCTATAGGAACAAGGTCATACCAAAAAGCCTCTTGCATGCCTCCTTCTGATCCCAGAATAGGCAGGTCTTAAAACAAAGTATAGCCTCCTTCTAGGTATTGCTCCAATCAATATTTCTAAACGCCTGACACTTGTCCCTCTCCTAATTACTTCAAAACCTGTTGAGCTCATATTGGTTGACCCAGCCTGAAACTGGTTTGGCTCTATGCAGTGAAGCCTAGTGCAGGTCTGCTTCTTTTGAAATAAATATAATTTATATGCAAATGTATTACTTAGACTGCATTAGAGTAACTGATTATTTCGAGTAATATTGCTAATTAGTCTTTTTTAAAAGAGAATAAAAATAATTCTAACAGTCACTCATTAAATTGATTTGTTTTGTGGGATTGTGAAAGGCAATTCTTTCTTTATTTTTTGTTTTCCTTAGAGTCAGCATCTTGGTCTGTCGCCCAGGCTGGAGTGCAGTGGTGCAATCATGGCTCATTGGAGCCTCAAACTCCTAGGCTTAAGTGATCCTCCCACATCAGTCTCCCAAGTAGCTGGGACTTCAGGAATGTGCCACCACACAAGGCTAATTTTTACACTCTTATAATTTTTGTAGAGAAGAGGACCTTCCTATGTTATGCAGGATGGTCCCAAACTCTTGGCCACCTCCTACAGCAGCAATCCTCCCACCTTGGTCTCCCAAATTGCTGGGATTACAGGCATAAGCCACTGCACCCAACCTAGTTTTTATTTTTTAGGCACAAGGTTTTGCCTAGACTGGTTTCAAACATCTGGGCTCAAACAATCCTTCCACCTAAGCCTCCCAAGTCACTGGGATTACAGGAATGAGCCAACATATCTAGCAAGATAGTTATTTTTGGTTTCTGAATAACTTCTAAGGATAGAAATAGATATTGACCTTCAATTATAGCTTATCTCAGAGTTACTGCCAAGAGTGGAAAAAAACTCTTTCTTTATATTTTATATGGAGAGGGAGTAGCTGGGGCAATTTCTTTACCAGTCCCTCTTTGTTCTTCACCAAAAACTGTAGATGGGTAGGCTGTGTTGGCTTTTGTCTCTTTGAGTAATTAAAGGGTCAAATGTCTTACTTCTTAAGCTTCTTGACCCGAGTCCAGCCCCCAACATTATTTGCCTTCCAAGAAGCCCTACAGAGCCTCCTGGGGCCCACAGAAATCAAGGTTGTTGTTTGTTTTCTATGCTTTTAAAGAATATACAGCCACCATTTAAACAAAAATGGTATTCCAGGGTTGTCAGCCATTAGCACTCTACTGGGAGCAATAGTAAGTGGGAAAATGTCTTTGAATATTTAAATAGACTTAGCAAACCAGGGTAGAGAATACAACTCTTCTATTTACCCTCAGGGAGGGAGATGAATGATTGTACATTATGACTTCCTATATCATTTAAGAGATTTATTCTCTGTCAACCAACACTCCTAGAATGTGGCTTCCACTTAACTACTCAAATGCTATTCCCTAGAACCCAGATTTAAACAAACTTCTTTGTTGTGTTATCAGCACATAGAACAAAACTCAAGTGATCAATTGATATGTCATCAGGATGATATAGATCCAAGACAACAGGTTTTCTCTATATGTAGTAATGGGTTATCTCAAATATGGGCCAACCAATATATAAGACCATTTTAATACATATTGTCAGGGCACTTCCTTGAGGAAGGATAGCGCATATCTCTCTGTGACAATGAGTCAGCCCATAAATCTTTTCTATTTGCCTTTTTGTGTTTTATACCCCACTATGGTCTTATTTCATATTGTTTTAACTCCATATGTGTTAACATGTCAACAGGAAGGAAGAGTTGAAAAGATAGGGAGGAAAGATTAATTGTTGGAACAAGGTTTCTGCTAAGGCAGCATGGAATGAGAATCAGAGCTAACATACAAGATTAGTGCAAGAGTGGAAGAAAGTTATCTTTCTACTGTAAGAAGAAAGAAGACAGAAAATATAAGGATCAATGTGTAGGTTTGACCAGGGGGCTTGACAGACTGACAGAGAATTTCAGCCTATGGTCTTTCTTTCCTCTCTGATGGAACAAATAATGTCATCTGCTGAG
Organism: Cacajao melanocephalus; assembly: GCA_963573385.1. Classification (NCBI taxonomy): domain Eukaryota; kingdom Metazoa; phylum Chordata; class Mammalia; order Primates; family Pitheciidae; genus Cacajao; species Cacajao melanocephalus. The sequence goes on along the minus strand of CAUYLG010052323.1, from coordinate 15,888 downwards.
AATGAAGGACAGGTGGTAGGGTACAGGGCTTGAGGAAAGTGGACAAAAGTTTGAAATAGCCACTCTAGGGGATGGGAAACAAATTAATTATTTCACTAAGCAGCATTGAGGACTTAGTTGAAATTGGACACAAAGGATATTAATCTTTACAATTGTGTGATTTTTCTATGGCAGGATTCAGCATATCAGACCAAACACAGGAAAATTACATTTACTGGAGTTTTGGTAGATTATTGCAACCCTCTTGGTAGATTAGTAAAGTGATAGACCTTGGAATCTCACTTTGTCAGGAATGGAAGAAAAGACAGGATGAAGCTCCTAGGTTGAGAAAAAAAAAATGGAAGAGTTTGAAAGCTAGAGGTCTCATGGCAGGGGAGGATAACAGGTTTTTGAAATAATGTGTATTAGAGCACTGAGAGGATGGGAGGTTGTTATTAGATTTTAGATTTCTGAGATGTAACAATTCTGGATAACAAGGTTAATGTGACCATGGGATTGGTTGGTAGAATTAAAGTAGACATCAAAGTCACTGGAGTTACAAAGTCACTCCAGAAACTGTAAGGTTTGAGTATTCGATGGGTCGGCACCAATGGTTGGAATTGAGGAAGAGGAAGACTGAGCCAGGTATTAAAGACTTTCATAAATGAAGAGAACTGCTAGCTAACAATAACAAGAAATGATTGTAGTTCTTCTAGCCAAATAATAGGAGCCTCAAAAGAGACCTATCTTTACAAAAACAGGAGGAACAATGACCTCAAAGAAGTATTGAGAGGACATAAATGAAGTATGGTCCTCAGAGAAGAGCTCAGCTTTATTAAATGAAGGAGAGGAAGAAGTGTTCTGAGAAGATGTTGAATGTGTAGGGAAGTATGTTTGACAAAGAGCAGGGATTTCTTGAAGGAAGTGTGGCAGATGATGGAATAGTGGGAATAGAGGAAGTGCCAAGAAACATGTAAATAATAGCAGAGGGGTGATTTACATTTTGGGCTCCAAGCCTGTTCTCTTGCCCATATTTCATGTCACTGTTAAAAATCAAATCAATATACCAATATTTACTTTGACTACAAAGTAGTAAATTCTATCTTTATTTTGCTTACTTTATCACAGACAAATTTCTGCAACAAATGTTGACCTCTCACAGGGGTCCTATGGATTGGTAGGAAGAACAACAGGGCTAACCTCTTGTCTTTCTTCCCCCCAACCAGAACACTTAAGCACTATCACCACCATCACCAAAGAAACTGAAAAAGGTATGTAAAATGATGCACAGACTGGGTAGTTATACGTAACATGTTTGTGTGTGGGGTAGGGGGAGGTACCTTTAGGGGATGGGACTTATGTGACTGAAAGTTAGGATACATCAGCAGAAAGTATCCTGAGACTTCTGTAAGACTTCAGAAGCCAGAGAACCAAGGTTTAGCTTCCCTCAGCAGGGTTATTTTCTCTGGCTTCTACCCCAAACCTCCTGAGTTGGGGAAAACAGCCTCCTCCCCATTTAAAGGCTGCTGTATTAGCCTCCCATCTAATGTGAGAGGGGCACAGAAAATTCTACATGCTAGTCAAAAACCAAATACTGCATTTTCTCACTTATAAGGGGGAGTTAAGCTATGAGTATGCAAAGGTATACAGAAGGGACTCAGAAGCAAAGAGGGTAGAAGGGGAATGAGGAATAAAAAACTACTTGTTAGGTACAATGTACAATACTTGCATGATGGGTGCACTAAAATCCCAGACTTTACCACTATACAATGTATCCACGTAACCAAAAACCACTTGTACTCCTAAAACTGTTGAAATATATAGGTCCTGCTGGGTTGGTCATGGAAAAGTTGTTGCACAAACATGAATTCCCCATAGGGACAATGTGCAGCTAGAACAAACATCACATGTTCTTCAACAGCTGTTTTTTTTTTTTTTTTCTTGCCTCTTTCCCTTTCATCTATAAAATACCAAAGAGTTAAACCTTTGGAACCAGCCATTTCTGACCTTGAATACTATAGAGATTATTTTTCTGTGCAGCCCAGGTCCAAATAGTGTTGTTATTCTCCAGTTCATTTGTCTCTGGATGAGGAAAGCTCCGGAAAGTTATGAGAGCTAAAAGGAACATTAGAGATAATCAGTTTAGTTAGAGGTTTCACAGCTGTTTTGGAGAAGTCTTAACGATCTGCCTAAGTGTGTCATGCACTGCTAACCAGGGAACGAGGATATGTTCTGGAGGGGGTGGGAAGAAGTAAAGTGAGATTTTTGTGGATGGGGCTTCAGACCGTGTCTCTTTCAACCTGAGCAGCTCAATTATTTTATATATATTTAAAAATTATCTATCTATCTATATATTTGTCTTCACACATACTTTGTGTGTAGATTTGTACGTACATATTTTGTGTACATTTATATATTCCTCATGAGCTCTCATTTGTTAAAATGTTTCCACAATGGGAGAAAAAAAGCCTTTGAAACTGTTGGTCTAATAAAACCCAGGAATTTTCTACATGAGAAGCTGAGAAATGGAAAATGATTTGTTCAAGGTCACAAAAGGAATATGTGGTAGAATGTAAACTCAGAACCAGGAAGTTTTTCAGCTTCTGTTTGAACTCACTATATCATGTAGTCTCTCGGTTGTGTTAGTGCATTAATTCATCCAGTTACACAATCATCATACAGGTGTCAGGTACCAGGGATATCAAAACAAGTAAGACGTGGTCACTATTTTTCAGTGTATAAAAATGGAATGAAGCACAGAAACAATAATTGCAATGCTGGATGCTGTGTGTTGTACAAAAAGGGCAAACAATAATAACAGCTAACATTTATTGGGCATTTACTGTCTGCTAGGTCCTGTGTTTTTTTATAAGTATTAATTCACTTTAATTTTACAATATGCCCCTGGGTTAGGTATAGTTATTATTCTAATTTTATAAAAGAGGAAACTGAGGTTTAGATCGGAAGTGAGGGATTAAGTCACTTGGCCCAAGGTCACACAATACGTAAATTATGGGAGTACAAGTTACAGTCACTTGGAAAACATAGAGGAAAGAACAATTAATTGTCTAATGAAATCAAAGAAAACTTTGAAGAGACATGTAATATTTAAGGTAGGAGTAGAAAGATGAGAAGAAGGAAAGTGTGTTCAGACAAGGGGATTAGCATGAGCAAAGTCTTCAAAGCCTGAACTGGGCTCACTTATTATAAGGAGGAAAGAATGAGTGGCTATGGCTGAAAAGTAGTAGATAGGACTAGAAGGATAGATTAGAGCCTGATAGAGTTGGAATGTCTGGTTTAAGAGTCTGAGCTTCTCTCTGTAGGCTAATTGGGAATCACCAAAAGTTTTTATGCCAAGAACTAACAATCAGATATTTCACTCGGAAAGATCTATATTACATCAGTGTTAATATGACCCAAACAGGTAAGACTGGACAGCCTAGAAGCAGGTTCTTGTCATGGCTTAATAGTCAAAATTGCAATTGATAAGCTGCATGATTGAGTTAAACTTCTTTCTGAAGTTTCCCTTATTGCTTCCAATTCTACCCTCTGAAACCATACGGAACAAATCAAATTCATCCTTTTTTATATCACAGGCCTTTAGAAATTTAAAAAAATGTATCAAGGGCCTTCCTAATCTGAGTCTTAGCTCTTTCCATGACTGGACTGAAGCCTCAACGATTCTCAGGGACCCTTTTAGCTGGAACATCATGTTTCCTTGATTATGTGCTTTAACCTCTAAATCAGTCTTCATAAGCTGGTTTTGTGAAGGATAAGGATGGGTCTCCTGCCCTATTTGGATTGACTTGTTTTTTTTTTCAGGAGATGACTATACAAAGTTACCTTTTAGAGTACTGCCCATCCCAGGATGTTTGTTTTCTTCTTTCTCCATTTCAGCAGTGACCCCTAGAGGCATTGAAGAAGGCAATGTGAATATGCTAGGCATGCTGATCCCCATAAAGAATGTTGAGATGCTGGCCTCTGTTTTGGTTGCCATTTGTGTTACCTTCCTGCTCATTGCTCTGGCTCTTGGTGGTGTGGTTTGGTACCAACATCGACAGAGAAAGCTACGACGCAATAGGAGATCCATCCTGGATGACAGCTTCAAGCTTCTGTCTCTCAAGCAGTAATATCTGGAGCCCGGTATATCCTCAGACATCACACCTGTCATGCATTCCCAGCAGGCCATGGACTAGTAGCTAACTCCACTGTCAAAAGGGTATGGGTGGTGGAGAAGCAGAAGAGGGAATCAAGCCTATCTGGGTATTTCTTCCTTATTTATTTTACATGGAAATGATATGATTTTACTTTTTCTTTAGTTTCTTTGCTCCACGTGGGCACCTGGGACTAAGGGAGTACCTTAGTACCCTACATCACAAATTTCAACGGCTACATTATATTGCCTTCTGACACTTGGGAGGTCCTGAAATTTCTAGAAATGAATCCTTCTCACAAAGTAGATACCAAGAGAAAAACTCATTGATTGGGTTTCTACTGCTTTCAAGGACTCAGGAAATTTCACTTTGAACTGAGGCCAAGTGAGCTGTTAAGATAAGCCACATTTAAACCAAAGGCTAAGAACATAGGCTTGATGGGAAACTGAAGGTAGGCTGGGAATTGGAAATCCAAATTGAATTTTGATTCACCTTGGCAGTGAACTACTTTGGAGAAGTGGTGAATGGGTTGTTGCTGCCATGAGCACCTACAACCTCTGAAGCCAGAAGCTCCTCAAGAAAGCCAGTCCTCCAAGTTCCTACACAGTGGAACTGAAAGGAATGTTGAGTGATCTCTCCATGTTTTAGACAACAAACCCTATTCATTAAAATACTTGTTAGAACACTGAAAGACTGGATTTGATGATTTTTGATGGTCTCTGTGGTTTCTGTGACCATGATTGAAACAGAAAAACTTAGGGGGTGAGTGAGTATATTATGGGTTTGTCTAGCCTTTGTAGAGCCTACAAGTTTGTGTTGTAGAGACAAGGAAGCTGTTCCAGAGGAAGATCAAAGAGTGCTGGGTACTACCCTAGAAAAGAAGCTATCACATAAATGACAAAAATTTTCTGAATGTCAATAAAATTTTCCAGAGGGAAATAGAAGTCTGAGACCAGACTCAAACCTATCCCCTGGGCCAGGGGAAGTGGGACCATATCTTTTGGGGCCTTTTTGGCAGTGATGGTATGAGAGGTCTAGTTGCAACTTTGGGGACTTCCTTATAGGACTGAGTCATTCTTTCTGGTATTTTACAGCAATATTCCTTTGTTACATGCAAATTTGAGCCTCTGTAAAACATTGGTCAGGGAGCACAGACAAGTCATAAATTTGAGATTGGGTAAGATGGCCCATCCCACTGCAGTATCCATAACACTGTACCACATGGCAAATGGAGAACAGAAGAGGTATCAGGGAAAGTAAAGATGATAAGTCAATTATGTACTGTTTTACACTTTAAAAAGCATTTTAACTCCCGACTGCATTTGGCTTACCTCAGGGTAAGTCATTTGAGTAAACAAAAGCTTATGGACATTAAGTGATTTCATCCAAGACCACTCAGCTAGAAGGTGAGCAGGGATTCAAGTATTCATCTATTTGACTCAAAATACCTATTTCATCCTCCTATATTATGAAAATATCCACTAATCTCCATCCATCTTACCCATATTGATTCCAACTTTTCTGTCTGTCCAGCAATCTATCTGTCTAGATAGTAATCTCTTGCAGATAAAATGTAAAAACCCACAGATTTGGTGTTCAGTTACCATATAATGTTAAAGTTTGGAGGGGGAAACGCAATCCTGAGGCTATTATTCCTTTTGTTTTACCATGGTCAAAGGCTTCCTGGAGAGCTTTACTGACAATCTCAGAAACATAATAAGAGGTGGAAGGGGGATTTAGATGTCTAATCATCCTAGGGTTAGTATTTGAGCCATTTCAGAATCAATGCATTTAACAGCAGCAGAACTCTTTTGGCCTGCAGTTACCATGGATGTTAATGAAGACCAAGTACATGCTAGGAATTCCAGTCAATTAATGGTTATAATTTGCATGCAACTGGTAGGTTCTTAGCTTGGTATCATTTATAAATGTAAGTCTCTTACATATGAGTGGTAAATGAGATGGGATGCACTTTTTCTTATTTTGTAATCCTGCTTCAAGTCAAGGAATAGAAACTCAGAGCCCATGTATTTAAGAAAGAGTGTATTTTTCTAGTAAGTTTGCTCCAAGTAGGAAGGCAAGTAGTAGCTATTTTTGACAGTCAGGTGACATTGCCATCCATTCTGATTCTCAAGCTGGAAATTATCAATGTCAAAACATCAGTAAGTCTTGCTTTTATCTCCAAAATATATTTAACCTATTCATTTCTGTCTCGATTGCTATTCATTTGTTTTCATCTCCATTGCTACCACCTATGTTCAAAACACAATGATGTGACCCAAAGCAATCTACAGATTTAATACAATCCCTGTCAAAATACCAATGACACTTCTCACAGAAATAGAAAAAAAATCCTAAAATTTACACAGAACCGTAAAAGACACAGAATACCCACAGCTATCCTCAGGAAAAAGAAAACTGAAGATATTACATTACCTGATTTCAAATTATAATACAGAGTTATAGTAACCAAAATAGCATTGTTCTAGAATAAAAGTGGTCACATAGACCAATGGAAAAGAATAGAGAACTCAGAAACAAATTCACACACCTATGGTGAACTCACTCATTTTCAACAAAGGTGCCAAGAACGTACACTGGGAAAAAGAAAGTCTTCAATAAATGGTGCTGGGAAAACTGGATATACCTATATGGAAGAATGAAGCTAGTTCCCCTATCACTCACCATATACCAAAATCAAATCAAATTTAAATTTAAAACTTAAATTTAAGACCCCAAACTATGAAACTACTACAATAAAAAGTTAGGGAACATCTCCAGGACATTAGTCTGGGCAGAAATACCTCAAGGAATATCCCACAAGCACAGGCAACCAAAGCAGAAATGGAAAGATAGAATCACATCAAGTTAAGAAGTTTCTGCAAAGCAAAGGAAACAATCAACAAAGTGAAGAGACACCAAACAGAATGGGGGAAAATATTTGCAAACTACCCTTCTGACAAGGGATTAATAACCAAAATATTTAAGGAGCTCAAACAAATATATCAGAAAAATTCTAGTAATCTAATAAAAAATGGGCAAAATATTTTAATAGACATGCCTCAAAAGAAGACATACAAATGGCAAAGAGTCATACAAAAAAAGTGCTCAACATCATCGATCATCAGAGAAATGCAAATCAAAACTACAATGAAATATCATCTCACCCCAGTTAGAATGTCTTTTATCTAAAAGACAAGCAATAACATGCTGACAAGGATGTGGAGAAAAGGGAACCCTCATAAATTGTTGGTAGGAACATAAATTAGTATAATCACTATAGAGAACAGTTTGGAAGTTTCTGAAAAAAAGAAGAAAAAGAAAAAAAGAAAAGGAAAAAAACCTAAAAAATATGGAGTGGCCAAGATGGCTGACTAGAAGCACCTAGTGTGCATGACTCTATCTCTCATGGAGGGGAATGGAAGGGGCGAGTAAATAGAGCAGTTTAAACTGAAATATCCAGGTATTCACCTTGGGATGAATCAAGGAAACAACTTGACCTGTGGAGAATGAAGAAAAGCAAGATAGAACAATGGCTCATCAAGAGCAACACAGAGCCAGGGGAACCTCCCCCACCTAGGGAAGTGGTAAGTGAATGTTTGCCCCCGAGATACCATGGTTATCCCAAGGATCTTTACAGCTCTCAGGTCAGGAGATCACCTGGTGAAGCCACTCCACTGCAGCCTTCAGTCTGACAGGCAGAGTTACATGGAATCTTGTCAGGGCATCTGCACAGGCATGCATGGAGACCCTAGAGCTTTAGCTACTTGGGTTTTTGGCAAAAATAGCTGCAACTTTGGCAAAGTGGAAAGTTAGACCCCCCCATACATACCTCTAGAAAAAAGGCTAAATTCAGAGGGTTGTGCAGCGACTGTCTGCAGTCCCAACTTCTTTGGCACATGGCACTTCACAAGATGAGACCTACTGGCTTGGAATTTCAGCCAGCCTTCAGTAACCATACTGCACCTTCCTAAGAATGAGGTCCTATGGGTAGGGGTGGACCACCATCTTTGTTGTTTGGGCACCTTAGCTATTCCAGCCTTCCAACTTTGTAGAGTCCAGGCTGACCGTGGGCAGAAGGAATCCCTCAACAAAGTACAGCTGCTCTACCAAAACGTGGCCAGACTGCTGCTTTAATCAGGTGCTCAATCTCATTTCTCCTCACTGGGTGGGAACTTCCAATCGAGGTCTCCAACCATTGCTGTTGGTGTTCTGAGGCAGACAGAGATTTGTGAGCTCCCAGAGGAAGAGGTGGTCCACTATCTTTGCTGTCTGAGTGACATGTCCATTCCAGCCTTCAGGCTTCAGAGTGTCTGAGGCAACTGAGGTGCTAAAGCAGACTCCCAGCACAGCACAGCTGCTCTACCAATATATGGACAGACTGCTTTTTAAAGTGGATCCCTGAACCTGTTTCTACTTACTGGGTGGGACCTGCCAACTGAGGTCTTCAGCCACCTCCTACAGGTGTGTTTGGGCCAGCAACAGGCCCATATCTCCCTGATGGAGAGCTCCCAGAGGGAAGAACAGACTGCCATCTTTGTTGTTTCACAGCCTTCACTGGTAAGACTTCCAGAAACTGGAAAATCTGAGGTGACTAGGGGCTGGAGCAGGTTCCAAGCATACTGCAGCAGCCCTAAGAAAAAGTGGCCGGACTGTCACATAACTGCCTGGTTCCAATTTCTCCTCATCAGGCAGGTCCTCCAGAGCTGGGTCTCCAGCCATCCCCTGCCAGAGATACTGATCCAGTAACAATGCAGCAACTCCCCGGGCAGAGCCTCCAGGAGCAACTGAAAGCCTTTCTGCCACTGCCTCTGCAGTAGAATTGCTCTTGCCACTTTCAGACTAATGAAGTAGCAAAGACCCTAAGTGCTTTATCCACACCTCCAACAAGCTGCTGTGGACCCAAGGAGAAGAGGCAAGTCTGTCCCCCATGACTCCCATATCACTACTGTTCATTACCAGAGAACCCCTAGCTTGGGCACACAGCACAAGCCCCTCATCCTGGGATGATTGCACTGAGTGATTGCTGACTTGCATCTTTCTGAGAAATATGGGATTATGTAAAAAGACCAAATCTACAAATCATTGTTATCTCTAAAAGGGAGGGGGAGATAGCAAACAACTTGGAAAATGTATTTCAGAATATCATCCATGAAAACTTTCCTAACCTTGCTAGAGAGGCCAAAAGTCAAATTCAGAAAATACAGAGAACTCTTGCAAGATTCTACACAAGAAGATTATTTCCAGGACACATAATTGTCAAAAAATCTAAGGTTGAAATTAAAGAAAGAATGTTAAAGTCAGTTAGCAGAAAAGGGCTGGTCATCTGCAAAGGGAACCCCCTCAGGCTAACAGAGAACCTGCTAGCTGAAACCTTACAAGCCTGAAGTCACTTGGGGCCTATATGCAACATTCTTAAAGAAAAAAAAATCTTCAATCAAGAATTTCACATCCAGCCCAACAAAGCTTCCTAAGTGAAGAAGATATAAGATCCTTTTCAGACAAGCAAATGTTGAGGGAATTTATTACTACCAGACCTGCCTTACAAGAAATCTTGAAAGGAGCACTAAAAACAGAAAGGAAAGACTGCTACCAGCTAATAGAAAAACACACTCAAACACACAGAGCAGTGTTAGTGTATAACAACTGCACAAACAGGCCAACACAATAGAAGCCAGAAGCACAATGGCAGGATCAAATCCACAAATATCAATGCTAATCTTTCATGTAAATGGGCAAAATGCCCCACTTAAAAGGTGCAGAATGGCAAGCTGGATAAAGAAGCAAGACTCAATGGTATGCTGTACTCAAGAGATCCATTTCACATGTGAGGACATTCATAGGCTCAAAATAAAGGGGTGGAGGAAAATATACCAAGCAAATGGAAAACAGAAAATGCAAGCATTGCAATCCTTAATTCAGGCAAAGGAGATTTCAAACCAACAAAAATCAAAAAAGGCAAAGAAGGGCATTACATAATGGTAAAGGTTTCAATTCAACAAGAAGACCTAACTATTCTAAATATATATGCATTCAACACGTGAGCATCCAGACTTATAAAGCAAGTTCTTAGAGACCTCCAAAGAGACACAGATTTCCACACAGTAATACTGGGAGACTCCAGCACTCCATTGACAGTATTAGACAGATCATTGAGGCAAAAAATAAACAAATATATTCAGGATCTAAACTTAACATTGGACCAAATAGATCTGATAGACCTTTACAGATCCCTCCACCCCAAGCAATAGAATATATGTTCTTCTCATCACCACATGGCACATACTCTAAAATCAACCGCATAATTAGACATAAGAAAATCTTCATCAAATGTAAAAATAAAATCATACCAAACATACTCTCAAATCACAACACAATAACAATAGAAGTCAACACTACGAAAATTTATCAAAACCATGAAATTGCATGGAAATTAAACAGCATGCTCCTGAACGATTTTTGTGTACATAATGAAAGTAAGGCAGAAATGAGGAAGATCTTTTAAAATAATGAGAACAAAGATAAAACATACCATAATCACAGAGACACAGCTAAGGCAGAGTTAAAAGGGAAATTCATCACATTAAATAACCACACCAAAAAGTTAGATCTCAACAATCTAACTTCAAAATTGAAGAAGCAAGAACAAATAAACCCCAAGGCTAGCAGAAGATGAGAAATGACAACAACAACAACAGAATTAAAGCTGAACTGAACAAAATCAAGACACCAAAAGCCATCCAAAAGATCAATGAATTCAGGAGTTAGTTTTTTAAAAAAAAAAGTTAATAAAACAGGACACTAGCTAGAATAATAGGGAATAAAACAGAAGATCTAAGTAAACACAATTAGAAATGTTTCTATTTCTTTTAAATAGAAATAAAAAACAACTCTCAAAAACTACTACACACACATCTATGCACACAAACTAGAAATAAAAACAGCTCTCAAAAACTACTACAAACACATCTATGCACACAAACTAGAAAACCTAGAAGAGATGGATAAATTGGATACTTAACTCCGTCCAAGACTGAGCCAGGAAGAAATTGATTATTTGAACAGACTAATAATGAGCTCCAAAATGTAATCATCAATGAATAATCTACCAACCAAAAAAAGCCTGAAACCTGATGGATTCACAGCCAAATTCTACCAGATGTATAAAGAAGAGATGGTATTTCTACAAAGTCTATTTCAAAAAATTGAGAAGGAGGGGCCCTTCCTGAACTAAATCTATGAGGCCAGTATCATTTTAATAAGAAAAACTGGCAGAGAAAAAACAAAAAAATGAAATTTCAGGCCAATATTATTGATGAACATAAATACAAGTATTGCCAAACAAAATACTTGCAAACTAAATCCAGCAGCACATCGCAAAGCTAATTCACATGATCAAGTAGACTTAATCCCCAGGATACAATGTTAGTTCAGTATATACAAATCAATAAATGTGAGTCATCACATAAACAGAATTGAAGACAAAAAACAAATGATTATCTCAATAGAAGCTGAAAAGGCTTTTGATAAATTTCAACACCCTTTTATATTAAAAACTCTCCCTGCGTACAATAGCAAAGACCTGGAACCAACCCAAATGCCTATCAATGATAGACTGGACAAACAAAATGTGGTACATATACACCATGGAATACTACACAGCCATAAAAAACGATGAGTTTGTGCCCTTTGTAGGGACTTGGATGAATCTGGAAACGATCATTCTCAGCAAACTGACACAAGAACAGAAGGCCAAACAATGTATGTTCTCACTCATAGGTGGGTGTTGAACAACGAGAACATGTGGACTCAGGGAGAGGAGCATCACACACTGGGGGCAGTTTGGGGAATAGGGGAGAGACAGTGGGGGGTGGGGAGGGAGGGGGATGGGGAGGGATAACATGAGGAGAAATGCCAGATATAGTATGCACCTAAAGTAAAATAAATAAATTAAAAATAAATAAAATAAAAACTCTCAATAAATTAGGTATTGAAGGAACATATATCAAAATAATAAAAGCCATCTGTGACAAAATGCACAGCCAACATTATACTGAATAGGCAAAAGCTGGAAATATTTCCCCTGAAAACCTGCATAAAATAAGGATGCCCTCTCTCACCACTTCTATTCAACATACTATTGGAAGTCCAAGCCAGATAATTCAGGCAAGAGAATAAAATAAAGTGCATCCATATAGGAAGAGAGAAAGTCAAAGTATATCTGTTTGCAGATTACATGATTCTCTATCTAGAAAATCTGATAGTCTCAGCCCAAAAGCTCCTCCAGCTGATAAACAACTTTAGCAAAGTTGCAGGGTACAAAATTAATGTACAAAAATTGCTAGCATTTTTATTCACCAAAAACAGCCAAACCAAGAGCCAAATCAGAAAAGCAATCCCATTCACAATTGCCACAAAAGAATAAAATACCTAGAAATACAACTAACCAGGGAGGTGAAAGATCTCTTCAATGAGAATTACAAAACATTGCTCAAGGAAATAAGAGAAGACACAAACAAGTGGGAAAAATATCCCTTCATCATAAATAGGAAGAATAAATATTATTAAAATTGTTATAGTGCCCAAAGCAATTTATGGATGCAATGTTGTTTCTATGAAACTACCAAGAACATTCTTTACAGAACTAGAAAAAACTGTTCTAAAATTCACGTGGAACCAAAAAAAAGCCCAAATAGCCATGACAATTCTAAGCAAAAGAACAAAGCTGGAAGCCTCAGGTTACCCTACTTCAAACTATACCACAAGGCTACAGTAACCAAAACAGCATGGTACTGGTACAGAAACAGGAACAGAGACCAATATAACAGAATAATGAGCCCAGAAATAAGGCCACACATCTACAACCATCTAATCTTTAACAAAGCTTACAAAAACAAGCAATGGGGAAATGACTCTCTATTCAATAAATGGTGATGTGATAACTGGCTGGCCATATGCAGAAGGTTGAAGCTGACCCCATTCCATATACCATGCACAAAACCAAATAAAGATATATTGAAAAAATAAATGTATACAGAAAACTATAAAAACCTTGAAAGACAACCTCAGCAATACTATCCTGAACATAGGAATGGGCAAAGATTTTATGACAAAGAAACCAAAAGCAATCATAGCAAAAGCAAACATAGGTAAGTGGGATATTTAAACTAAAAAGCTTATTCATAGCAAAAGAAACCATCAACAGAGTAATCGGCCTACAAAATGGGATAAATTATTTGCAAATTCTGCATCTGACAAAGGTCTAATATTAAGCATCTATAAGAACTTAAGCAAATTCACAAGAGAAAGAAAACACCATTAAAAAGAAGATAAAAGACTTGAACATACACTTTTCCAAAGAAGACATACATGTGGCCAAGAAACATATAAAAATTTTTAGTATCACTGATCATTAGAGAAATTTAAATCAAAACCACAATGAGATACCATCTCACACCAGTCAGGATGGCTATTATTAAAAAATCAGAAAAGAACAGATGGTGGTGTGGTGGTGGAGAAAAGGGAACACTTATACACTGTTGGTGAGTGTGTGAATTAGTTCAACCATAGTAGAAAGCAGTATAGTTACACTCCCACCAACAGTGTATAGTGAATCACCAGATGGTGATTCCTCAAAAAGCTTAAAACAGAACTACCATTTGACCCAGAAATCCCATTACTGGGTATATACCCAGTGGAATATCAATCATTCTACCACAAAGACACATGCTTGTGAAGGTTTATTGCAGCACTATTCACAATAGCAAAGACCTAGAATCAACATAAATGCCCATCAATGACAGACTGGATAAAGAAAATGTGGTACACATACACCACTGAATGCTATGCAGCCATAAATAAGAACAAGATCATGTCTTTTGTGGGAACATGGATGGAGCTATAGGCTATTATATTTAGCAAACCAAGGTAGGGACAGGAAACCAAATACCATATGTTCTCACTTATAAGTGGGAGCTAAATGATAAGAACTTATGAAAACAAAGAAGGAAACAACAGACACGGGTCTATTTAATGTGGGAGGGCAAGAGAAGAGGAGCAGAAAATGTAAATATTGGGTACTGGGCTTAATACTTGGGTGATAAAATAATATGTATAAAAAATTCTAGTGACATGTGTTTGCCTATTAACAAACCTTCAAGGTATCCTCCAAACCTAAAATAAAAAGAAAAAATGTAAAACTTGGGGTACTGTAGCATCCAGCAATCTCATTTCTGGGTATATATTAAAAAAATAGAAATTAGTATATTGAAGAGCTATCTGCACTTTCATGTTTGTTGCAGCACTGTTAACAATAGCCAAGATTTGGAAGCACTCTAAGTGTTCATCAGTAGATGAATGAAAAAGGAAATGTCATACATATATGCATTTTCAGCCGCAAAAGAATGAGACCCTGTCATTTGCAATAATGTGGATGGAACTGGAGGTCATTATGTTAAGCAAAATAAGCCAGCCAGACACAGAAAGACAAACATCACATGTTCTCATTATTTTTAGGATCTACAAACCAAAACAATTCAACTCTTGAACACAGAGAGTAGAAGGATGGTTACAAGAGGCTAAGAAGGGTAGTGAGCAGGGAGGTAGATATAGTTAATGGGTACAAAAAATAATTTAAAAATGCATAAACCTATGATTTAATAGCAAAACAGGGTGACTACATAAATAATAATATAATTTTATATTTAAAAATAACTGAAAGAGCATAAGTGGATTGTTTGCAACACAAAGGATACATTCTTGAATAGATGGATACCCCATTCTCTATGATGTGATTATTACACATGAAATGCATGTATCAAAACCACTCATGTACCCCATAAATACATACACTTACTATGTACCAATGAAAGTTAAAAATTAAAAATAAAAATTCCCACAATATGTCACCTGAACTATTATAGTAGTCTCCTGCATAATTTTCTTACATTCTCACTAGCTTTGTCCAATTTATTCTTCACATAGAAAAGTAATATTTTGCATATAAATTAGGCTTCTAGTTTGAATAAAATGTCATAGACTTGTCTCTCCTTTAAGATGAACAGACAGGAGAGAGATCCAAGATGGCCGATTAGCAGCAGCGCAGGATTGTAGCTCCCAGTGAAAGCACAGAGAGCAAGTGGACGCCGCAATTTCAGATGAATTTCTGTTACCCACAGACTGGGAGATACCCAGCGGAGGAGCCACATGGGTCGCTAGCGTGACACTTTTGGCTGGCACGGCTGTTTTGCCGGCTCCTCAGTGTGGCACTTCTCGGTGTGGAGTATACAGGATGGGGTGCCCTTTGAGTTGGGCTCAGCTGTTCTCATCCCCACAAGGAGAACAGCAATTGGAAGCGCTGAGGACTGAGAGTTTCACAGTAAGCACAGCTGAACCCTGGAAGGCCTAGCTCTGTGGGGAAGGGGCGTCTGCCAAAGGGAAACTAAGAAACAGAAAAAACTTCCTCACCAACAAGCAGAACGTACACTCAGACCCAATCTGAAAGTCAGCAATTACAAAGACAACAGGTGGATAAATCCACAAAAATGGGAAGAAACCAGTGCAAAAAGGCTGAGAACACATGAAATCAGAATGCCTCTCCTCCTACAGGGGATCTCAGCTCCTCATCAGCAAGAGAACAAGGCCTGATGGAGAATGAGTGTGATGAACTGACAGAATCAGGCTTCAGAAGGTGGATAATAAGAAACTTCTGTGAGCTAAAAGAACATGTACTAACCCAATGCAAAGAAACTAAGAA
>CAUYLG010052322.1:0-22735 GCA_963573385.1 Cacajao melanocephalus | reverse complement strand
GGTGATGAAGTTTTTTCTGTTTCTTAGTTTTCCTTTGGTGGACGCCCTTTCCCCACAGAGCTAGGCCTTCCCGGGTTCAGCTGTGCTTACTGTGAAACTCCCAGTCCTCAGCGCTTCCAATTGCTGTTCTGCTTGTGGGGATGGGACCAGCTGAGCCCGACTCAGGGGGCACCCAGTCGCATATACTCTGCACTGAGAAGCGCTGCGCCGCGCCGGGGCACAGGCAAAGCAGCTGCGCCGGCCAAAAGAGTCACGCTGGTGACTCATGTGGCTCCTCCGCCGGGAATTTCCCAGTTTGTGTTCCACAGAAATTCGTCTGAAATTGCGGCGTCCACTGGCTCTCTGTGCCTTCACTGGGAGCTAAAATCCTGAGATGTTGTTAATCGGCCGTCTTGGATCTCTCCGCCCGGTGATGAAGTTTTTTCTGTTTCTTAGTTTTTCTTTGGCGGACGCCCTTTCCCCGCACAGCTGGACCTTCCCGGTTCAGCTGTGCTTACTGTGAAACTCTCAGTCCTCAGTGCTTCCAATTGCTGTTCTCCTTGTGGGGTTGGGACCAGCTGAGCCGGACTCAAAGGGCACCCCGTCCCGTATACTCTGCGCTGAGAAGCGCCATGCCGGGGCACCGGCAAAACAGCCGTGCCGTGCCGGCCAAAAAAGTCGCGCTGGCGACCCGTGTGGCTCTTGCGCCGGGAATCTCCCTGTCTGTGGGCAACAAAAATTCGTCTGAAAGTGCGGCGTCCACTTGCTCTCTGTGCTTTCACTGGGAGGTACAATCCTGAGCTGTTGTTAATCGGCCATCTTGGATCTCTCTCCTATTCACATTTTTAAAATAAAATGAATCATGGTTATTCTCTTAAAGCACAAATTTTCATGATTCAAATTTTTATAAAATTCAATTAATTATATTTGTTATTTTGGAAGCCCAGGAAATTATTGTAAATCAGGATTCTGTGATTTGTAGTTTAGAATATTTAAAGCCCATGATATAAATCAATTTATTCATCTAATTTTAATTGCATACTTACTATGTACCAGGTCACTCTAAGTATCAGGGGAGATACATGGACTTCTAATTCATGATCCTTGCTGATGAGAAACACTATCTAGTTGAAGAGAGAGAGAGAGATAAGGAACTGATACCATTAAATGAGTCAGCTTTCGGGGGTTACAACTTTGTGTGTTCAAATTCAAGCCCTAGGACTCAGATCATATATATTTAAAATGGATATAAAATCTACAATAATTATAATAAAATATAAATGTGGATATCAATATGAATTTTTTAAAAAGAATGTGAGTGCTATAATAAGTCAGGTTCAAATAGTCAAAGACCATCAGGAAAGAAATGAACAACTCTATTCAGAAAAGTTTCCTCAAAGAAAGTAACCTCTTGGCTGGATTAAACAGATAAAAAAGAGAAAGAAAGGCATTCCAGGTAGAAGGAACCCAGATAGGGAGGCATGAAAAGCATGTTGTGCTAATAACAGTATGAAGTTCAAACTGATTAGGGTATTGAAGGCAGGAAGTAAAAAGAGATTGGAAGGGTAGTCAGGTCTGGACTTTATAAAGTAATTAAGATGAGCAAAGAGAGTTGTTAGACAAGAAGGGAAGGGTGGAAGTGATGGGCTTTCACATGTAGTTTCCGTATATCCAGCACATCTGTCATAAAAATAGTTGTCTTATGACAATCTCAGCTGCCTTTTCATAAATCTAATCCCTAAAATGTTAATAATAGTAATAAAAATAACTGAGCCCATGTTGCTAAATTCCAGGAGGCACCCCTTCACATTTTATTTTCCATTAATAGTGCCCCCTGATTTATGCAGCAGTAGCATGCACTCATGTAAAGTATATTAATTTAGTCTATTAAGATTTAGAATAATGAGTATAAAAGTCAGACTCACATACTTGCTTACTGTTCAATCGGTGCACATGAAGATTCTTCTTAAGGTTCAGGCACCATCTTTTCCTTTTCAGGTGCAGGTACCATCCCCTGTTGGTACTATCTTCTTTATTGTTAAATGCATCTCATTCCTGGCTAATTTCATATCTCCCATCTCAAGAAAAAAGTAGCAATGGTGTTATTATTCAAGATACAATGGCATTTTGGAGGTCGTTTATACTGAAACAAAAAAATCTTCTTGCTTTTTATTTAATTTAAAGCTGGTTACATCATTACTTACATTGCTACATCATCTATCATGTCACCCTTAATTCTGGCTTCCAGTGACTCTTGTGTTTCACTGATGATAAGCACAAATGCAAATCTCTGGTCATGTTAAATTTACTACTCAGACTTTAACATAAATGAAACAATACATCTTTTGACCATGTTTTCTTCTAAACTCTTAGGACGTGATCACTGCATTTCTACAATGTGACCTATTTTAATGTTACTTACATCCCTGCCTTCCATACACAGGGACCAACAGGAAGAATGGGTGAGGTGCCTGGGGTAAAGCAAAAAGAGTGTTCACATTCCTGCAAGAAATGTTTGGCAGGACTTTAAAGCCAAGCCAGGGAAGTATAATGTAACCACATTGATGGAGGTAAGAGAGGACATCAGCTGGAAGAGTCCACTGGTATTGCAGAGCCATGGTCCTCAAAGCCCTTGGAAGAGATAGGCATGGCCACCCTCAAAGACTGCATGACAGTTGATGTGGAGTCTGTCGAGAAATGGAGTGCCACAATGGGTGCTTGCTGCAGAGAATGCACTGGGTAAAGAATACCCATCACCACTGCTACTACCCTTTGTGTATTGCAGGGAAAGGCTACTTAGGTGGAAAGAGCTCCTGTGTGGCCCACACATACAGCTGAAGCTCAAGGGCAAGTCAAAGGCCAGGGCCCTAAACTTATCTTGTGTTCAATGTGAATAAGTCACCCAAAGTCACCTGTCATAACTTCACAGAAGATGGTAGGGCAAAAATGGAGCTGACCTACATGATTTTGGAGAGTAATGTTTTGACTGGAAACTGTATGGCTAAAGACAAAAGGAACTATACATAAACACTGCACTCTAGTTAGTAAAGTTGAATTTCATGGAGGAATGGGTCTATAACTCTGAAACGACTTTTTATGCATCCTGAGGTGGAACAAATGAGTAAGTGCAGGCTAGATATTGGAAGAGAAGTTTCTTACTGTCACAGAGGCAAGGGAGAAGGCTAGAATAAGTCCTGTGGTTCCGAAGTCAGAGACATCAGTATGAACTCATCTTTAAGCATAAAGATAGCTGCATAGACACAGAAGTAATTACAGTTATGTGTGTGTGAGTGTGTGTGTGTGTGTGCATGTGTATTTAAATGAAGATAGTAATATTAGTATTCATACCTACCTTTCTTTGCTCTGTTCCCTGAAATAGTCTAGAAGCAGTGATGCCTCATTAGCAATAAGAATACCCAGCACTCAGATCTTTGTAAAACCATTCTCTTATAGAGAATCAGGCCTTCCTTAAGAAATGGTCATTTCTAGGGCTGGGAAAGGCAGATATAAGATGAGCCAGAAGCAGCTTGCCTTGCTAGAAACAAAACAAAATATAGTCAAAGGCGTCAATAAAAAAGGTGCCCCAAAGGCCAAAGCTGGAATTATTTGAGCAACCGAATAATGTGGCATTGAATTATAACCCAAAGTATAAAACATACATGAGTTTATACTGACATAAATGAACAATTACATAACAAATCTTTCTTATGAAAATATTATAAATAAGACATGTAGATACCCCCCCTTTCAGGAGCTTATCCCTCTCCCTCTCTTTCAATGTGGGCTGGATTTCATGACTTGCTTCCAAAAAATATGTATGGAAAGGGAAGAGTGATAACTTTACAGTGGAGAAACCTGACAAACATCACCTTAACCAGGTGATCAATCTCAATATTCCCATGATAAATCATGTTGATATCATATCATGAGCCCCCCAATATTATATGAAAACAGGATTTTACACACACACGTGCACGCACACAGATCGATGTGCCTGCACCACTGTTACATTCCGGTGTACCAATCTTCCACACTGTGCAGGAAACAAACAAAAAAAGCCAGCTAGCCAGAGTAATGCGTTTGCCAGGCCATGCTCTAAAACTAGAGCAGTGGGTTTGGGCTCTGTAGACTTAACTGTCTGAGTTCCTCTGGGAATCTGGTCCACTCTGTGGGAAGCAGGGAAGCTGTAGCTCAGAGATTACCATATTTGGGGGGGAATCTTTCTCCAAAAGTTTTAAGTTCCTCTTTGGTGCCTGAGACTGGCCAGAGTGGCATTGCCATCGATACAGAGTGCCCAGACCCAGTCCTATGTGGGTCCATTTTGGTGACAGTGCTTATTGAACATTTTCTAGGACCATCTCTAAAGCCTTTGACCAGCCAGGGCCCACTATCTCCATTTCTCTTTTTCTGGGCACTCTCTGACTTTTGTGATGATTGCAACAATTGTGAAAAAAACGTTTGATACAATCAACATGGACCAAAGTGGGGCTGCTTAGGGATAGGGGAGTGGAATGGCAGGGAGTGCAGAACAGAACATTGCAGGAATAGAAGGAAATTTTTTGTAACTTGGTACAAGACCCTTTTGTAAGCACCACACTTAAAATGAAACTATTAAGCATTGTTATTAAGAACAAGTTGTGGAATAGCATGTACAGTATGAAACCAATTTGATAAAAACTAAAAACACAAACTAATAAGGCTATAAATGACTAAGTTTGTGAATTAATAGACAAAGATCTAATAGGCTTGTAAATTCAGAGACAAAGTTCTGATAGACTTGTAAATTTATAGACAAAGTTATGATATGAGTTACCTCTGGGTGGTCCAGAATAATATTTTAATGTTTTATAAGAAACCTTCACCCCACAACTCCTGCAGTTCATTATTTCAGTGGACCTTCATCACTCCTTACTGTGTGTTTCTCCAGATCTTCTAATTCTTTCTTTAATAAGGCTTCTCCAAACTTCTTACTCTCTTTGGGTGTTGTTACTCTAAACTGTCTTAAATTTCTTCTAAGATCACTCTTTTCCCCCAGTTCTGTCATACACACTTATCATCATCTCAATCTCCTTTGTTCCTCACTATTTCTTATAGTGTCTGAATAGTAAAGAAAAGCCATGTTTTATTTTTTTGGCAAATAATAAGTCTTTAATAAATTTAACACCTACATTACAAATGGCCCTGAAAATGCTATTAAGTGATGGTATAACATTGCATCATATGGGTGTTTTGTAATATTATTAGCTATTTTATTATTTTTAAATTTTTTTTTATTTCCATAGGTTATTGGGGAACAGGTGATGTTTAGTTACATGAGTAAGTTCTTTAGTGGTGATTTGTGAGATTTTGATGCACCCATCACCTGAGCAGTATACACTGCACCATATTTGTAGTCTTTTGTCTCTTACTCCCTTCCCACCCTTTTCTCCTGAGTCCCCAAAGTGCATTATGTCATTCTTATGCCTTTGCATCCTCATAGCTTAGCTCCCACTTATGAGTGAGAACAGTGTTTGGTTTTCCATTCCTGAGTTACTTCACTTAGAATAATAGTCTCCAATCTCATCCAAATCACTGCAAATGCCACTAATTCGTTCTTTTTTATAGTTGAGTAGTATTCTAGTGTGTGTATGTGTGTGTGTGTGTATCTTATATACATATATGCCACAGCTTCTTTATCCACTCATTGAGTGATGGGCATTTGGGTGGGTTCCACGTTTTTGCAATTGTGAATTGTGCTGCTATAACATGCATGTGCACATATCTTTTTTGTATAATGACTTATTATCTTCTGGGTAGATACCCCATAGTGTGATTATTGAGTCAAATGGTACTTCTTTTTCAGTTCTTTCAGGAATCTTCACACTGTTTTCCATAGTATTGTACCACTTTACATGCCCACCAGCAGTGTAGAAGTGTTCTGTGTTCACTGCATACATGCCAACATCTACTATTTTTTAATTTTTTGATTATAGCCATTCTTGCAGAGGTAAGGTGGTATCATACTGTGGCTTTAATTTCCATTTCCCTGATCATTAGTGATGTTGAGCATTTCTTCATGTTTGTTGTTCATTTGTATGTCTTTTGAGAATTGTCTATGCATGTCCTTAGCCCACTTTTTGATGGGATTGTTTTTTTCTTGTTGATTTGTTTGAGTTCATTGTAGAGTCTGGATATTAGTCTTTTGTCGGATGTGTAGATAGTGAAGATTTTTTTTTCCCACTCTGTGAGTTGTCTGTTTATTCAGCTGACTGTTTCTCTTGCCATGCAAAACTTTTTAGTTTAATTAAGTCCCAGCAATTTGTCTTTGTTTTTATTGCAGTTGCTTTTGTGTTTTTGGTCATGAAATCCTTGCCTAAGCCCATATCTAGAAGTGTTTTTCCAATGTTATCTTCTAGAATTATTATAGTTTTAGATCTTGATTTAAGTTCCTAATCCATCTTGAGTTGATTTTTGTATAAGGTGAGAGATAAGGATCTAGCTTCATTCTCCTACATGTGGCTGCCAATTATTCTAGTGCCATTTGTTGAAAAGGTGTCTTTTTCCCACTTTATGTTTTTGTTTGCTTTGTCTAAGATCAGTTGGCTATGAGTATGTGGGTTTATTTCTGGGTTCTCTATTCTGTTCCATTGGTCTATATGCCTATTTTTATACCAGTACCATGCTATTTTGGTGACTATGGCCTTGTAGTATTGTTTGAAATCAGGTAATTCAATCCTTCCAGATTTGTTGTTTTTGCTTAGTCTTGCTTTGGCTCTGCAGGCTCTTTTTTTTTTCATTCCATATGAATTTTAGAACTGTTTTTTTCTGAGGGAAAAGTCATGTTTTATATTCCTTACATATACCATAGTTTTGTTCTTTTATTCATAGTTATTATATCAAAATATTATTTTTAATATTTATAATCCATAACTTAGAAGAGTATTAATGTTTTATTTAATTAGCCCACAAAAAACTAGAAATCCTCTACTGAAGTGGAATAAGATAGAGCATTGGAACTTCCACAGAACCTACAGAATTTTCAGGATAGCAACACATCTTTGAAAAATAACAGTGCTGGACCCCTTTTTTAGATTCTTTTCATTTTTATTAATTGAAGCACAGAGAAAAGAGGCAAAATGATCAAAGAAATTTATGTTTCTTAGACAGGGTGTTGGCTTTACACCAACGAAAAAGAAAAACAGATGAATAAGCTTTTGATCTTTATTTTCTTTCTCTTATTCTCGTGGTAGGCTGAAAAACAAAAGGACAAATATAAGTCCTATTTGCAAAATGGCTGTGTTTTTCAAATCTATTAAAATAAATGCCAAATTAGTTAGATCATCTTTCTGCAATTTCCACCAGTGAAAACAATTTAAGCCTGTCACAGTCTTATGGCTGCTGAATTCTCCTTCTGTTGAGCTAGGCAAAAGGACACACCAATAAATGTTGTGAAGCTCCTTTTTCACCATTGGTGAAAGAGAACACCATTGGTGCCATCAGACTCAAGCTTCAAAGTCAGAGGCTTTTCATCATCACTCCTCAGAGTTATTTACTCAACCCCAAATCTTACCTAAGTTATTACAAGCAAAACCATATCTTCTCAAAGTTAGAATTTTATGAAGAAAATCTTTCCACTTAGGACCAAAACAAATCACATCTTCACACTACCAGATTTAGAGATGCTAAGTTTCTTTCTTGCCTGAATGCATATGTAGGTATTATCATATGGGCAAAGAGGAAGTTAAATCATAATAGTAGAATAGACATCACAGTCAGTTTGGAAAATCTGAAAATAACTCATGTTTAAAAAGTAGTTGAAGCCAGCCATGGTGGTTCACACCTGTAATCCCAGTACTTTTTGGGTGGGGCTGAGGTGGGAGGATTGCTTGAGCCCAGGAGTTTGAGACCAGCCTGGGCAACAAAGAGATATCCCCCATCTCTATTTTTTAAAGTAGTTGAACAACTTATTTTTAACAATAACATATTTTGTTGTTGTTCTATTTTTTAATCTCCCAAAATAATTCAAACAAAATAGGTAAAACATGTTTATGTTCAAACATCTACATTTTAAAGTGGGCCCTATTGTCATAAGAAGATAAAAGTCCTATTAAAGCTCAGCTTGTTGACAAATTGGAAATTTAATAGCAGATCGTTCACTATAAAGTTCACAGAAGGTAGATCCATCAGATTCTCCAATGGCAAGAATGAGTTGAACTATTAACTTGAACCATATGAAATCACTGATATTCAACTGTATTTGCCCTATGAAGTGCTCTTTCATATGGTTTGGCCTAATTCCTAGAGTATTCCCTGCTGAGCCATCACTTACTTGGATGGCTTTTCAGGGAATACTCTAGGAATTAGTATTCCCTAATACTAATCATGTAAGTTAGAATAGGACATATAAGTTAGAATAGGACAATGGGTAACACTTAGACTTTGGTTTGAATTTTGAATTTTGTCTCCACCATTCACTAGCTGGGTAACCCTTTGGAAAATTACTTAACCTATGCTTTGATGTTTACCTTCATTTTCTCATCTACAAAATAGAAATAATAATAGTTCCCAACTCAGCAACTATTTTGAGAATTTTTAAAGCTAATATATACATATATAAATCGTTTAGAATACTGGTTGGTGCTGGTCTATATGGTTCTTGGAAACGGTCAATCTTTGCTATTTTAATAATTATTATTATAGTTACTTTTTTAAAAAAAATCCAAAATATAGTTACCTGAGATGCTCTTAATTGTCATGTCTTTAGGCTAAGGCAGCTTGACTTGCAGCAACAAGCTTTGGACCCTGAATACAAAGAAATGACAGATATTAGGAAAACATTAGCATTACTATTAGAATACAAAACTAGCATTTATGAAGCTATTGATGATTGCAAAGTGATTTCATGTGCATCATATCCTTTAATTCCAATTCACTACTATAATCTCTAGAAGAAAGCTCACAGACATAGTTATCCCCAAAGGAATGAAAAAAAGTTATTGTCAGGCCACAAGGGACAATATTAAGTGATTTAGACATTTGAATGTAAATTCTCCCACTAACCTATAAAATCAGCTAAATCACAAACCACCACTTTTCAAGAAAATGTTTAAATAAATTAACATTTTGATTTAATGATCAAAATACTTCAGGCCTTATAAATATTCCTACCAATATTCATAAGCCTCACAAATTTGGAAACAGAACAGGCATTATAAACATTTAACAGGATGGCACAATAGAGCAGGAGATAAAAACAAAGAGCTATTTTATTCATTTTGTAAGACAATTGTTTATAAAATAAGATCCCGGTCGCACATGTACGGAGTTTCCTTTGATATATAGATCCCTAAGCCCTAGCCTAACCAAACATGCGAAAATGAAAACTGGACATATTAAAATGAAGATAACTGCAGTACCTCCTCAGCAAAGCAGGCCTCCTTATCATCAGCCTTGCAGCACTTCTCTACAAAAGCTGCGAAATTCTCCATGACAGTTTTCAGTTGCTCTTTTGTTGCCTTGGGCTTGTGTTTCACGAGCTCAACAAGTGCACTGAGTTAGAATGGGAAAAGAAAAAGAAAAACAGAAAAAACATTACTCACACATAGAAAAATGGAGATAGTAAGGATGGTAGTCCCATTATTTGAGATTATAAATCCTAGAACCCCCAACTCTGAGTACTTTGGCACTCAGTCATACCTCTATAAGTCTTAATATTCTCATCTGCATGATGAGGATAATAAAATCCACCTTCATGGAGATCAAATGAAACAATCAGTATAAACCACTCATCATGTTACGTAGTGTCAACAAATATCTTTTCACTACATCTCTGGAAAGGAGTATGTCATTGCAATTGTACATTCAGATTTTGGACTTGCCATATTATGTCATATTGAGTTTTATAGCTATTTAAGAGCTAAAGCTTATCCTTAAAATTTAATGATCTTGGACTTCATTTAAAATTTTTCTCATCTATAAAGATGAGAATCTTTATATTTGGTCTTTAAACTTTGCTCCATTCAAAGCTGTTAGTGGGGAGGCTATAGAAAATAAGGGTATCCAAACTCATGGGAGCTGCTGGTTCTCTTTCATTGACATCTGCAAAGACAACAATGCCAGAGAGAGATTTGTGTGGGCATGACAGGTTTTGCAATATTACTCTTAAGCCTAGACTGTGATTACAGCCCACCAGAGATGACAGCAACTTTCTATTGCTAAATTTCATGCAATTCTAACCCCTGTGATAGCAATAGGGAGTTAAGCTTCAGGGCTTGCATTTCTAGATGCTTTTTATTCAAGTCTCATTCTCAAAAATCACATCTCAGGTTTTTGTCTCATGTGTGGGGTCACCATAGGCAAACTTAAAATAATTATTTACATCTAGAAATAAATTCTCCTATGGTTCCTACTAAATAATTTGCCATGAGTGCAAATTTATCAGTTAATTGTTCATCTTTTTCTACTGATCATGGCCTAAGATGTTATTCTACTGTGGCTTTACTCCTCAATATTACTCTGAATAATTTTAGCAATATTATAACAGAGGATTTTGTCTTTAAAAAGTTATTCATCTTATTCTGGGTACTTTTATCAGCATAATAAGGGCAATACTTTCCTCTAAGAAATATAATCACTACTTCAGGAAAAAAGTTAATAATTTGAATTGACAGTCCTTGCTATCAAAACTACAAATACGTGCAGTAATGAAATACTCCTCACGTTTGTTTCTTGACTTGTTGCTCCTTCTCAGAAAGTGTGCACATATCTGCATGGAAGGTGAATGTTTCAGCATTAAACGCTTTGGGAACATATGTTTCATCGACTTCCAGAGCAGAAAAGCATGGTCGCCTGTTCACCAAGGATTCCGTGCAGCATTTGGTGACTCTGTCACTTACTGGCGTTTTCTCATGCAGCACACACAACTGGTTCAGGACCACGGACAGCTAAAGAACAGGCAGGAGAGCAAAAATTCAAAAGAGGTGAAGCTGAAAATTTTCCATGAACTTCTGACTTGCCAGTGCACCAAAATAAGTGTTATATTTCAACTAGCAATGTTGAATCCAAAATTGATTTGAGGCAGTGATTTATGTTTAAAACTACAAATAAGGACTTTCAAAATTCTCTTCCTTTTAATTAAATGTCTACATTTCAAGAAGAATTCACTTGAGAAAATAATTGATGAAAATAATTTCAGGCAATATGTGCTGAGAC
This sequence comes from Cacajao melanocephalus, assembly GCA_963573385.1. Classification (NCBI taxonomy): domain Eukaryota; kingdom Metazoa; phylum Chordata; class Mammalia; order Primates; family Pitheciidae; genus Cacajao; species Cacajao melanocephalus. The sequence goes on along the minus strand of CAUYLG010052322.1, from coordinate 11,566 downwards.
ATGTGTTACAGTGAAGAAAAAATAGTCCTATAATGATACATTAAAGAAGAGATCCCCCAAAGAAAGTAAATATTTGGAAAATATTAGGATGGAACCCTGAAAAGGCATAGATTTTTAAAAAACAATTTATCATCTTTGGGGCCTTGGCTGCCAATATCACACATACACACGTGCACACACACACACACACACACACAAAAACATGAACACACACATTATTCCCTTATGCTCCTGAAAGTCAGCATCATCAATATCTAAAGGTGAAATTTTGTATTATTAATTTATTATATTTTTTAAAGACTCACATAGTCTTCTGCACAGGGCATTCTTTTTGCTTCAGGCTGTTTACAACATTTGGTGCCCACTTTTCCTAGGTTTCTTGAGACCTCTACAAGAGTTGGAGTTGATACTTGGGGTACTTTCTTGGTGTAACGAACTAATAGCCTGAAAAAAAAAATAAAAAGAAGTCAATGTGTTTTCAGCCAGGCAAGAAACTGCCTAACATAGAAAATAAAACAGAGAACACTTGGCCAGAATCAACTAAAATGTTCCTATGTTCCATTCATCATATTATCTCCATCTGAGAGTATTGGGTTAGTGTAGGGGGGAAAACTTGCTTCTGAACAACTAGTTAAACCTGGCTTTGACTTCCATCTGTACCACTTGTATAATCTTGGGAAAGTGAGTTATCTAATTAATAAATTTATTAATTTCTTTCTTCTTTCAATAAAACCTGGAGAGAGCTTCACATGCTAAATTTGAAAGATACAAGTAGAAAATGGGAGGAAATCTGTCTGACTCAATAAGGGTAGTTCAAGGATTAAATTAAAAGTAATAAAACATTATAATTAATCTGACATGGTATCTAATATATAATAATAATGTATTAAGAATGCCAATCACCATTAAAAGTCAACATATGACTGTAATCTACTTGAGGGAAGCAGCTATGTCTTGTTCACTGCCATTATCCCTAAAACCCATAATCAGAAGAGCACTATGTGTATGAGCCACACAATAAATATCTACTGTATAATATGTCTCTTCTTATTTTTACCTTCAGAGATAAGGCTCTATTGAATTGGGACATTAGTCCAACAAGCCATTCTGTCTCTATCTTTTCTGTGGAGAGAAATTCTGTAGAAACACAAGGTTTAACCAGCAAAGACTAGGCACATCTCCCAAAGAACTTGAACTTAATATTCAAATATCTAATGCATTTTATTATATTTTTTTGTTCAGCTTATATATTACTTTTTGAGCAATTGCTATTCAAGGCCTACTACTTCCTGCTCTACAAAATACTGCCATGTTCTATTTGTCCATTAACTATCCCTTAACCTTCAAGGGACATCCTCAGTTCTGATATACCAAGATTTGTTATTTGCCCTCCCAGGTGACATACTTCCAGTTTTAAGAACAATTTTTAGACTACATTGAAATATAGGCCTCTCCAACCCATCAACTATTTTATCTCTCCTCTCCTATCTTTTGTGACAAAGAGTGATCAGAAATAGTGTATTTTCATTCTTAAAAGTTCTATGCTAGGTGGCTCATATATTAAGTCTTAAATAATTACAAATTGATCAAGAATCAGTCAATAAAGATTACTTACTCATTCTGGAATTTGTACTCTCCAAGCTGCTCAAAAAGTTCACAGTTCTGTTTGACTAAGTTCTGAGGATCTTCCACAAGAGGCTGGAATTCATCAAACTGAAACATAAAAGAATTGCATTGATAGTACTACACCTGAGGATCAGATGCAGGTTGTTTTTCACCCCTCTGGTCAGAATGATATATTTTCTCCTATCTTCTCAAATCCACATGAATAGATAAATATCAATGCTACATCTCTCACATTACATTCAAACTATTTATTTGGTGAGCTTGCATCATGTAACTGGCTAAGAATATTCAGGCTCTGGAGTTCAATGACCAGTATTTGAGCCAAGTCATCTGACTCATTCTTCAGCTTTGCAATTTTACCTACCATCTCTACACTTCAGAATCCTTATCTCCAAAATAGGGGCAAAGATGGTACTCATCTCACAGAGCTGCTCTGTAAATCAATTAAGCTAATGAAATTAAACATTGCCTCTGTATAATAAAAGTTTAATAAATGATGGCTATGATTATACACATTACTATTATTAGTTCCTCTTTCCAGTTACATTCTGGGCTCTCCAAAATGAGAGATTTTACCTTGGTCATTGGTTGTGCATGGTGCCTGGCATACAGTAGCTTCTTTATGGAGGAAAGAATGAGTTTTCTTTTATTCTGAATCGTTTGTAAACCATTACATATGCTAGTGGGGACCCTAAAAATCTTCCAGAACAGATTTCCTCTCCTAACTTAATTTCTTGTAGAACTATTCCTAAACCTTTTCAAAAAGATTTGAAAATATTCTAAAGGGATATATTCTACAATTTCCCTTAAGATATTAATTCTAGTACTTGATAATAGGATGTTATCATGATCCAACAATTATAATGCAAAAATATTGGAATCAGGTTAACTGACTTTACATCTAAGTTAAATATCTTCTAATTAATATTTAAATTTACTTTAAATTATTTTGTTCTCAGGATTGTGAAGAAAAGAAAAAATGATCAAAATTATTTAGAGATTGCTCTGTTCAGATCTTTCTTTTCTAGACTAACTATTCTAAATTTTGTTAAACATTCTAAGGCTACTTTTTCTTAGAAAAGTAGCCTCAGAATTGAATTGAAGAATTGAAATCATCTCAAGGAAAGATCTAAACTGCACTGTACATCATTTTACATTCTTGCATTATTTTTTTTCTCATTATTGGAATCATCAGTCAAAGAATTACACTTTTTTCAAACAATAAACATACCACTTTGGCATAGCATCCATGAGGATCTGCAGTGGCACAGCACTTCTCTAGAGTGGCTTCATATGCCTTGGCAAGTCTCAGCAGCAGCATGACAGAGTAATCAGGATGCCTTCTTGAATATTCATACAAAAACCTAATTAAGATGAAAATAAAATAGACTTTGTTGGACAAATTAGCACAAAAAATCACAAAGCTAACCTCAAAAGTAACTCATATTCCAAAAGTCTTAATTTGACTAAACCCCAGGCAGTAAAGCTTAGGAGTTAAGGACTTGGGGTCCACAGTTAAAGTTACCAAGGCTCAATTCCTACCTCTGACACTTATTTTACTGTGTCATCTTAGGCAACTTATTTAGATGATCAGAGCCTTAGTCTCCTTCTTGGTGGAATGGAGATAATAATAGTGTTTGTCTCAAGAGGTGGATTATGAGAACTATATGTCAAAATCTACACAAAACACACACTGCTTGGCACATATGAAGTTTTTGATGAATGATACCTGTTATTTTTATTAACATTTTCTTTGACTTAAACTATATCTCAAAGGGATTCTGATAAATAGATGGGTAGAGATATGTTCTTAAAATGTTTTCTTTCTTCTCTGTATGAGTGAAATCTTGCAGGGTATACAATTTTATGAAATATTATTTAGTGCATAGGATATTATCATAATCCAACAATAAAAATGCAAAGTTTGTCACCACATTTTCTGACAATATGCAAACATTTATTTTGTAATTTAGTTGCATACCATATTGCCATTATACCGAACTTCTGGTCTTTTAACCAAATATAAAGCACGTGGTATCAGATTCTATGCTTCTTTTTACAATTATTTGCTACCATTGTATACATTAGATAGACTAGATTAGATTAGTTAGATAGGTAATACATAGTCAAACACATGTATTGTAGATGTTCAAAAAATACGCTTTGAATGAATGAAGTATATATAACTTATATATACACAAAATATTTCTAGGTATTTTCAGAAATACCTCTAAGGAGTAAGGAATGTTGAGATTTTGCCATGAGCATATATTATTTTATGACAATGTATTCGACAAATTAACTATTTCAAAAACTGTTAAAAGCTGGGAAAAGGAAGGATGAAGAAACATGATGGGCAACAGGCAAATTGTAGCAACTCCACAGAAAAGCCTAGACTATCCTCCCAAGTTGTGAGGTCATACGAAAGCTATGAAAGAATAACTTCTTATCTACTTACATGCCCATGAAGACATCTTTTGCCTCAGCATAGTTTTTGCAAACATCTTTACTCTCAACAAAGTCAGCAGCTAGTGCAGGCAAGTCGGCAGGCATCTCATCGTTTTCCACATGGGCAAGGCAGTGGGATTTTTCCAACAGAGGTTTCTCACAGCATTCCTTCAGTTTACTGGAGAGTGAATCTTGATTTTCACACATATACTTGGCAAGCTCCGCCTATAAGTAAGTTGGTGGAAATTGTTCAACACAAATTGACATTACTGCACTTTCTCCTCAGACCTTTATTAAGTTGGCAGAAGATATTCATTGTATTCTAAGACCATACACATGTGCCTTCTGTGAACATACTCTGTTTGCTCCTAAACCTGGAGATATAGATAGGACTACAAAACATTCCCACTTGATTAAAATAGACTAATCAGTAGCAGGTGCTCAGATCAGTTATTTATTAATTTTATATTTCTATTGGTAAGGCATTTAAGGTTTTTTTTATTAAAACTCGATGCTCTTTTTCCAAATAATCCCCCTAAATTAAGCGCAGGCATTTTGAAACCAAATAACTAAATAATATGGAAGATTTTTGAAAAATGAATCAAGGTCATAGTCATAGTCATAGGCCCTGCTTACATACACAAAATAGCTGCCTTAAATTTTCCAGAAAGTGTCATGAGAGATTAGGATTCTAGTATTTGTCCCTAAGTTTAATCTTTGAAGAAAGGGAGAAAAATCTTACAAGTTTGGAGAAAAGAAATATCATTCCAAGTATTTGCATATCTAACAAAGAGAGCTAATTAAGGGCGGGAATATAGAGAAGAAAAATACATCATTTCCAAAAATCTCTTCAGGTAGTGGCCTTCTCCAAGTCCACCTCTCTCCCTCCAAAAACCTTCTTAGACATCTACCTTGCAGATGTTCTATCAAGTAGAACCTTGTAACTGTTCTACTTCAGTTTAAGCCTTTATTTACAGTTAGAGCATGACTGAAAGGGATTACAAATCAGTGAATAGGTTTATCACGTAATTTATAGCCAGGCTGAAAAAGAAAAGTACCACCACCACAGGCAGGGAAAGGTTGAAGATAGGGCAGATGGAAGCACAGAAGACAACCTCAACCCACTGTCAGCTATCACCAATGATAGCAAACTCATCCATTCTACCAACTGGAGCATGCCAGCTAACAAAAGAGCATATTGATGACTCTTTACCCTGTCATCCGCACATTCAAGCAGATCTCCATGGCAGCATTCCTTATGGACTTTGGTAAGATCTGTCACTACCTTGGTAACTTCTGCAAAGTCAGCTTTGGGAAATCTCTGGCTCAGGCGAGCTACTGCCCTAAAAAGAAAATCACCCATGAAAATAGTATTATCATGCAATATTTTTTATGAAAGCACTAGGTAAATACTACTTCTGTTAAGAAAATTCAAAACTAACATAGAGAAATAATTTTTTTAATTGTACTTTAGGTTCTGGGGTACATGTGTAGATCAGGCAGGATTGTCGCATAGGTACAGAAATAATTTTTAAAATTCATTAGTTCTAGTTCTCAACCAAATGTTCATCGTTTTTCTTTAGGGCAGAATTATCCATTTAAGAGTGTGGTGGCAGGTAGAAATCTAGCCCATCATAAAAGCAGAAATCAAAAAGGAACTCTGAATGGGGCAACAGGCTGAGAGGCATCAGGTTTGAGTGGACATGTGACATCCAGATCTGGCTTTATCAGATTAGGAGTAGGTCTCTAAACAGTTTACTCAGCCTCTCTCATCTTCAGCCTCTGCAGTGTCACAACAATGTGCTAAACTGAAAAATTGTTTTGAGGATCAAGTTAGATAATACATTCAAAAGCATTTTATAATCTAGGGAGTACTACACCAACACCAGTTGTCTTTTTTCTCAATTGCAACATATTCTTTCTAACTTCTAAAGGTCTTTCAGAAAAGAAATCTTATAACTTCTACAGAATGAGGGAGTTTTTATTGATCATGCGTATAAAAGGAAAGATCCAGCACCATCTTTAAACTCTATGACAAGATGTAAAAGTCTAATTTTCTTCTTTCTCTAGTCATTTCACAGTTGCCTAAATCTGATAAATGAGACTTCTTTCCCAGAACCAATCATAGCCTGTTTATCTGTGTATACTTTTATGTTGGAGTTGTTTTGTTTATAAATTTGGTTGATTTTGGTGGTGTAGGTCATAGGAATGATGGGCAAATACAGTTCAATTGACAGTTTCTCGAGAGCATACATAACGTCTATTATTTTCATTTTATCTCCTGTTGTGTTGATTTGCTGTTGACTAGCAGGTAAGGAGTGAGGCTGAGGGGACAGCTAGTATTTTTCTTGGCTCAGATATTAAAGTATGCTCCCAGAACCAACTAAGTAATATATACACAGAGGCCCAGGCAAAAACCTGAGATGAAGATCAGAGCTGGAGCTATGCAAAAATAAGAAGTAACTTCAATTTAGTTGGTGACTGAATTTAACTGTCAGGACATAAAAGGACAAACATACAGTTTTAGATCATTGGGGGAAGATAAAATTAAATAAAGGGATTATATGTGCTATATACTTGTATCAAAATATCTCATATACCCTGTAAATATGTATAACTACTATGTATCCACAAAAATTAAAAATAACTTTAAAAATTAAATAAAGAACCATGCCTACAGCTCTATAAAAATAATGAACCATTAGAATAAGAGTCCAAGTTTTTATAAATAAATAGAACTTCAATATCTGTCCCTTTTTTAGGACAAAAAGGACAATGTCTTCTAAATTATTTGACTATTTAAAAAAAAGATTAAATATAATGTCAAATTGTCATTGATATTCTGATTTTTATCTCTACTAGAGTTCTACCTTTTAGACAACCAAAGAAATGTATTTAACAGCACTTTTCAAAATGCATAAAAGTGTACAATTTTGATACTGAAGTGTTATCATTTATATTATTATAATGATGCAAACTATATTCAAAAATATTTACCATGCTTTGAAAGCTCTGTCTCCGAATTTCTGGAGACTGGCACACTTCAATCTCTGTTTGGCAGATGAAGCCTTCCCTTGATCCCGAAGTTCATCGAGCTATAAAAAGGAATCATTTGGCAAAAATTAGGAAAAAAATTCTACATGAAACACCCCTCCATAACCCCAGATAAGACTGTGCCAAATTAAATTTTGAAAAGATAACTTATGCCGAAATTCCCAAGTACTCCCTTTGGCAAATAATTATTTTGTTCCGTAAGAAAATGAAAGATCATTCTGGTCATAGCAGAATTTCCCTATGTAGTTAGAAACCAACTGGAAATATTGCCAGGGAAAAGAGCCTTAAAAGTGGGAGAAAGAGTGGGAAGAAAGCCTTAAAAGTGGGAGGAAAAATAGGAGAAATAGTACACTAATATCCCAGGGACTGCAATTTTGCTAATTTTTAAATTTTGTGTATAATTAATTTCAGTCTCTCCTCCATCAACTCTTCCAACATCAGTAGAATTCTCAGAAAAGAAAATAAAGCACTCCATAAAGTATATTTATGAAATGAATGCATGAACTCAAGCATCTAGATGAAGTAAAATTCTCTATTTTGGACTCCCTCTCTAATAAAAAGGATCATGAAAATATAAACAAGAACTGTGGCCCCTTGCTGTACAATTTGACAAACAAGTTTCAATATTTCACTATAATGATCACCACCAGAAAAAGTGATGAAATATTTAAACACATGCACAGTGATTATCTCTGTCAGATTATCACTGGCAAATCTTAAAAGAAGAAATGAGACTGCAGGCCTTCAAAGATGAAAGATTTGGGGAGGTAAGAGTGGGGAAGGCTTTTTTGACCATGTCAAAAAGTTTATATCGGACACTCAGGTTCCCTAAAACTAGCCATAAAATGGTCAAAATCTGAATCTGGACTATGAACTCTTTTTTTCTATTCTTTTGCACAATACCTTTGGCAATAGGCAGGCACCTTTATCAGCAGCATGGCAACATTCTGTAAAGGCAGCTTTATACTTTTGAGCAAAGAAAAGGAGTTCTGGGGCATAGAAGTAAGGATGTCTTCTGGCAACTTCATATAAGTATCTAAATTTTGAAAAAGAAAAACAGTCACTTTTCTATAGCAGACAGTATTACAGAAACAATTGTAATCAACATTCTTTCCAGAACTTCCAAAACCCAAAGATATCTAATTAACCAATTAAGCTCAATTTGCACATGATGGTCTTGTCTTTGTTATTCTTTAAGTCTGTGAAAAAAGGGTTAACATTTGCATGTGTGTGTCTGCATACATGGTTAAATTTTGGAAATATAATGTTGTTGACTAAAATCAAATCAATTATAATAACTTTATATACATATCTTCATAGTATATTAAATATGCCAATCTCGAACTTTTCAGACAGATCGTATCCTGTTTCAATAAACTCCAAAATATCTTTGATTCTATTTTTCGTGACGTAGAATTTTGTGATATCAAACACTACTTCTTTAAAAACTCGTCATACTAAAACTTCCAAGTCTTAATGTTGAAAATGTTTTCGTTATGGTAATTTTTACAGTGAGTGTTGGCCTATGGAGTTACTCCATACTTTTTAATTTTGAAGTATAAACATCTGATCACTTACTTTTTCAAAAATGTATCTTCATGTTCCTGAAAAGCAGTGCACATCACATCCACCTCTGGTCTGACCAATGGAGGTAGGTCTGGCTTGTCATCTTTGTGTTGCAGGAAGCATTCATTTCTCTCAGGTTCTTGTTTTGCACAGCAGTCAGCCATGTCACCATAGGTTTCACGAAGAGTTGCAACTGTGCATAATTTGTCTCCAAAAAGAGTATGCTAAGTGGAAGAAAGCAGGTTTCAATTGCCAAGCAATTGAAACTATACTATAAACCTTTTTTCTTTATAGCCAAAGAACAATAGAAAGAATTTAATATACTGGTAAAGCTTGGTCAGGAAATCATGTAAAAATCCACTTCGCCTTCCAATCCAGATTTAGAGTTTCCCTTGATTTAACCGCCTCTGTATAATTTTTATAAGAATTAACTATCACACTATAACTTAGCGAATAAAACAGGACAAAAAGACAGTCAATAGCTTTAAGAAAAGTTATACGACTCCTATTTCCAAACCTAAAACTAAAGGGTAAGAGCAATCATTATAACAAAAATCAAGGTAAAATAAGCTTCTAAGTAGCTGATGAATACAGCTAGGGGAGAAAAACATTGAGATAGTTTCTCATTTCATCTGCCCCCTTTTTAAAGGGCCATTTTTTAATATATGTCATTGAAAACTGAGGAATAACACAATCTGTCATATATTAAGTGACTATTAAGATATAAACATTTTTCTATATTTTCTATTACTTGAAATCACTTTCCATTAAATGAATTCTTTCCTTGTCTCCAATTTTTATTATGAAAGTAATTGTAATCCCAAGGAAAATATATTACTCTAGACAGAATTTATTACTTTTTTTAAAAAATGTATTTTTAAGAATTCATATGTAGAGGCATAGTATTGTGTAAAGTTAAAGTCCTGACTTTGCTGTGAGGGAGAGGTCATAACAAGAAGGGGGAAGTCTCCCCTTCTTGTGTTGCTGGAAGCGTTCATTTCTCTCAGGTTCTTGTTTTGCACAGCAGTCAGCCATGTCACCATAGGTTTCACAAAGAGTTGCAACTGTGCATAATTTATCTCCAAAAAGAGTATGCTAAGTGGAAGAAAGCAGGTTTCTTCCACTTAGTTGTGAGAGAAAGATAAACCCATCCTTGTTAAGATTGATCTGGAAATACTAAAAATTTGAAGTTCTTCAAAATGACTAAGTACTCTGCTTTTGTACAGTATGTAAAAACACAAAGATATCTAAAATGAGGAATAGATAGCTGTACTATTATTCCACCCAGGTAACAAAATTAGCACAGAAATCAGTTGGTGTTTTCTGATGATAAAAACCATGCTATCATCTCTAAGAGATAGTAACTCTCCTATGTTCATTGCAGCACTGTTCATGATAGTCAAGATGCAGAAAACCAACCTAATGTCAGTCAACAAATGAATGGATAAAGAAAATGTGGTATACATATGCACTGGAACATTATTGAGCCTTGAAAAGAAGGAAATTCTGCAACAGGCAACAACATGGTTGGCCCTTGAATGCTTTATGCTAAGGGAAATAAGTCAGTCACTGGGGTCTGTTGAGGGGAACTAGGGAGGGACAGCGCGGGGTAAGGAGTTGGGGAGGGATAGCATGAGGAGAAATGCCAGATATAGGTGATGGGGAGGAAGGCAGCAAACCACACTGCCATGTGTGTACCTATGCAACAATCCTGCATGTTCTTCACATGTACCCCAAAACCTAAAATTCAATAAAATATATTAAAAAAAAGAAAAGAAAAGATAAACAGGACATGGTACCACTTATATGAGTTAGCTAAAATAGTCAAACTCATAGAATCATAGAGTATAATGATGGTTTCCAGTGTCTGGGGGGAGGAGAAAATGGGGAGTTACTAATAAATGGGCACCAAGTTTTAATAAAGCAAGATGAGTAAGCTATACAACAATGTACCCATAGTCAACAATAATGAATTGTACACTTAAAAATGTAAGAGAGTAGATCTCATGTTAAAGGTTCTTACCATAACAAAATAAGTCAAATAAATAAATACATGCTATCACATCACTATTAGCCTCTGTGAAAAGATATCAAACCTCAAATTTTAAAAAGAGTGTTACGTTTGAGTGTTGCTGACAAATTGAGTCATTTAATAATAATTGAGAAAACTAAAAAAAACATCCTTTGAAATGCTTGGGATTACTTCAAAGAGAAGAAAGAATCTCCAAAATTAGAATGTACTTACAAGTGATTTGTCACAATTTTCAGCTGCCTCATCAGCAACACATGTTTTTGCAAATTCAGTTACTTCATTCACTAATTTTACGTGATCTTCAAATGGGCATTGCTGAAGATACTGAGAAAAGGCAACCAGCACCCTGAAACAAAGAACATTAAAAAATGTAGTATAATAAAACTTCAATATATAATTGGTTGGTATGGTATGCTAGAGAACAAATCATGTATGGTTATATATTCTATCTCTTATATATCTTCTTCACCATTATCCAGAAAGCCTATTCGTATCAAGTATTATCTGAGGCCCAGATAGGCATATGTGGCTTTTTAGGCAAAGAGGATAGTATTTCCCTAATGTTTATATGCATGCGTGTGTCAGTAGATGCACACATGGATCAAGCAAGCATACTGTCTACCAAATAGATCTAATTGTCAAGACTACACATTTTAAAAGTCCTTTGAGTTACTTAGAAACAAATCTCACACACTCTTTTTTTCTTTTTTTTTTAATTTTTATTGTATTTTAGGTTTTGGGGTACATGTGAAGAACATGCAAGATTGTTGCATAGGTACACACGTGGCAGTGTGATTTGCTGCTTTCCTCCCCTTCACCTATATCTGGCATTTCTTCCCA